>JACBKR010004267.1:0-25075 GCA_014218235.1 Colocasia esculenta | reverse complement strand
AGAAGGGAACAACAACCACCCTGGATACCACCAGGTCTTCCTTCGTCCAGAAGGGAAACAAACTAATCAGAAAAGGGTGTGAAAACAGGCTTCAGACTTTAGCTTGACCAGCTACACACTGAAGCTCCTAAGCCCCCGAGAGAGAAAGAGATTTAACAAGGTTTTTCTCTCCAAGGACCACACAGGCTCTTACAAAAGAGAAGATTCCTTTTGAGCACAGAGAGCTAAGAGCTTAGAACCAGTTTTGAGAGGAGGCTTTTCGCTCTTCTTCAAAGTTCTAAAGATTCTAAGAGATGGATTTCTTTCTTCTTCTAAAATCAAGCGTTGTTGCCACTTCTGTCTTTTCCGTCTTGAGTCTCTATTTAAACTGCTGATTCAAATCCGAACGTTGAAGTGTCCGTTGTCTCTTATCCTTGTGTACGTTAGACTGGTCACTGAGAAGCTTCTGATCGTCAGTCTTTTATCCTTGTGTACACGCCAAAGAGATGTCATAGAACTTTGTATCTTGTGTCCAATGTTGTCCAGATGAGTCTTGTCAGATATCTGTAAGCATATCATCAATAAATAGAAGACAGCTAGGACTGCTGTCTATTGTTAGTTGAGATGGACAGATATTGCAGTATATAGCAAAGCTCCTTTCTGTCTAAAAAAGTACGTAGACAGAGTAGCATAGAAATGAGATATTGTCTGCATGCATGGGAGATACGATCGGAGAGCATTTAATGCATAGCAGTCAACGGACAAGATATGACTTTGACTTTTCAACGCTATTAAAAGGCATTATACTGATGCATCAAGAAATTCGATAAAAAGAATCTTGCTGACTTATGAAATCGTTATGAATTATAGCAAGTTGTTATGAACTGTAAGGAAATCGATGTGATAACTTATGAAGTCGTTACAACAAGTAGGTCGTTGTGAGTTCTGAAGAAATCGTTACACGAAATCGTTATGACTATCGAGTTGTAAGGAAATCGTTACACGAAATCGTTATGACTGTCAAGTTGTAAAGAAATCGTTATACGAAATCGTTATAACTATCGAGTTGTAAGGAAATCGTTACACGAAATCGTTATGACTGTCAAGTTGTAAAGAAATCGTTATACGAAATCGTTATACAAAGCAAGGCGTTATGATCAGTGAAGAAATCGTTATGAACTCTAAAGAAATTGTTATGAAGTCTACAGAAATCGTTATGAGTCTAAAGAAATCGTTATGACTAAGAGTCGTTGCGAGTTCTAAGAATCGTTACGAGGTCTAAGAAATCGTTACGGCTAGAGAGTCGTTGCGAGTTCTAAAGAATCGTTACGAGGTCTAAAGAAATCGTACGGCTAGAGAGTCGTTGCGAGTTCTAAAGAAATCGTTACGAGGTCTAAAGAAATCGTTACGGCTAGAGAGTCGTTGCGAGTTCTAAAGAAATCGTTACGAGGTCTAAAGAAATCGTTACGGCTAGAGAGTCGTTGCGAGTTCTAAAGAAATCGTTACGAGGTCTAAAGAAATCGTTACGGCTAGAGAGTCGTTGTGAGTTCTAAAGAAATCGTTACGGTATCGATTTGTTTTGAGTTTTCCGGTCAAAGAGGAATCGTTCTGCTTATCAAAGAAGTCGATACAAAGACTTGGATAGAAGTGATGAGACTTACCAGATTGTCTTGAACTTTCATTTTTCTTTTATATTTCTGTACTTAATGCTCAAGTATCCATTAGTGTTATTTTGTTAATCATCAAAATTAATATATAAATAAATGGAAATATTTATTATGGGGACAGTTTGGTCATCATTATACTGTTGTGATTGTCTTTTAATATTCCTACTGGCACGTGTACGCGCTATCCCCTGCGAGACTTCGGTCCGTTCGCGGAGACGGATCTGGATATGGAGCCTTAATGGAATAAATATCCGTGGTCCGTTACAGAAAATGAGATTTTAAATTTGAATACATTAGAGTCAAATTTTCTCGCTAAAATATTTGATCATGATAACAAAAAGAATAGAGAAGTACAAAGCACATTGGATAAATTATCGTACAGATGACAAAGAGAATGTCACAATGTACATCATGTGTTCATCTGTTGTTCATTAAATAATTCCATGATGAATAGAACATTAATCGCACTAAGAATACATTAACATTTCTACAAAAATAATAACAAATACTTAAAACAATAAGTATAGATGATCAAGGAAGTTGATGTTATACTTCGACTTTCAAAGAGTCAGAGTGAGATCAACAAACTAATAGTAATCCATGTGAGATATAGAAACAATCAATGTTTGAGACAATCGATGTTCTAAGGTAATCGATGTTTAAGTGAAAAGACAATCAATGTTTAAAGGTAATAGACATTTATGAAGCAATCGATGTTCAAGTGAAATGCAATCGATGTTTCAATGTAATCGATGTTCAATGTAATCAATGTTTCAATGTAATCGATGTTTAAGTGTAGTCAATTTTCAATGTAATCGATGTTGTAATGTAATCGATGTTTATGTAATCTATGTTTTTGCAATCAATGTGAAAGTATAATCGATGTTTATGCAATTGATGTTTAAGTAAACTGTAATCGATATTCATGTAATCGATGTTTAAGTAAACTGTAATCAATGTTCTTGTAATCAATGTTTAAGTAAAATGTAATCGATGTTCATGTATCGATGTACTAATGTAATCGATGTGAAAGTCAATCGATGCTTGAACATAATCAATGTTTGAAACAATAATTGATTGTAGACTTAAAATAGTAATCGATGTGGACTTGAAATAGTAATAGATGGAACCTTTGTTCTCTAATCAATGTGGCACTTAGTTAGTAATCGTATTCATTGAACAACAATCAATTAGCTTTCCAGTGCAATCATGAAACAATAGTGCCATAGTGTGTTGTATTTATCAGGAAAACATGATATTAAATATATTCATGATATTTAAGTTAATCATGAGTTTTGTTATCACCAAAATAAATGATAAATATAAGAGTGTTCATCAAATCTCATGTTGCACCATAATGCCCCGAGTGGCCCGCCATTTCGCACTTTGTGAGTGCTTTTCCCCATCTTTTTGGGTGTTTACTATTTTTTCCCATATTTCTTCATGGATTCCCCTAAATTTTACTAGCTTAATGGAGCACCTTTTGGCTCTGTTTGCATCGCATCAGCCTTAGACCAACCAAATGCCTTTTTGTCAGTAACGCGTCTGGTAATCTTGACGCGATTTTCCCCATCGATTGGTGAACATCCTTCGATTGAAGAACATTCATTAAAGTGCCAACCACTTCCTTCATGATTTAGATAATTGATTGGTGACCACATTAAAGCGTCAATTTCCCATAACGTGATTCTGTAATAATCGATTACTGATCGAGAAAGCATTTTGAAATGCGTCAACATGTCATGACGCTATTCTGAACTTTCGTATTTATGAGCAATTTCCATTTTTAGTTTTTGGAAATACTTTTGCCTTTTCTGAAATGCGTCCTACGCCTTTTATGCAATTATACTTTATAAATTCCCTTTAAGCAAGTTTTCATAACCATTTCAGAAATTCATAAATGCACCATCTGTATTGACTTAATTCAACTTGCTATTTTTGTCAGAATTTGATTAAATTTGAAAATTTATTAACGCGTTCGATTGTTCTAACACGATTCAACTTTAAACGCATCAACTATCCCTAAAGCGATTAAGGATTTTGATCCACTCGGACTTTGAGCCCTAGATTCCTATATATGCACCTTTGTCCGTCAGTTCAGAAGGTTGGCCAATGTGAGTTCTCAATGGGCAGTGAGTTGAGAGGGTCCAATTGAAGGGGAGATACTTCCGGATCTCCACGTTGACCTTTGAAGTGCGCCCTCCTTTCCACATTAGCCATCCTTAGGAGTTGTAGCCTCGGCGTGCTCCTCTACTTCCTCCTTTGAAGCTTCCATACGAGCACCTCCTTCCAAGCCATGCGAGTCCATGCTCCATCTTCATAAAGGGAAGAATCCTTTCTCCTTTACTCTTTTTGTTTATTCTATTAGCTCATCTCCTTTTGTTCACCTCATGAACTTCTCCATCAACCCCCCCGAAGGCGCCTCCTTCCTGCTCCCACGAGAGCTCTTTTGTAGTCTCTGTTAATTATCTCCCTTAACACACACATACATGTTATTTTGCACTTTCCATGCATGCACACCCACCCACCTATTTTTAGGGGTTTTAAAAGCCAACAAAAATGTGTGTTCTTCTCTATGAGCCTCTATGTTTATTTATTTATGAGAATTTATTCTACACAACTTGGCTAATCCGTTCTTCATCTTTTTGTTGTGTCTCTCTTGCAAGGGTAATCAAGAGCAACCTTCTATTGTTGCCGGCCATGTCGTAGAAGGAGGAGTGGACCTATGACTCTCGCAATCTCCCCACTTAAGGCATTTTTTTTCATGATCACTCCCTCCCTTTATTTGCTTGTTTGCTCCTTCCAGACCTACGCATCTCTGGCGATCACGATCCACATCTGGCATTGTGTGATCTTTTATTATCATCTTTTTCATAATTTTTTTGTGGGATGAAAGTCACCATCCATAAGTCATCATTGTAGCACTTTATTTTCTAATCGATACACATTGAATTGTAATCGATATGGACTTTCAGTTCATTTCTTTTTACAATGATAGAATTATCTTATTTCTTATACAAAAATACCTTAAAATTATTATTAAATATATTAAAGATATTCATGAGTTTTTGTTATCACCAAAATATAGGGATAAATATATGAGTGGTTCAACACAAAACTCTCGTGACTTGCTATCCTATGCGTGCGTAGAAGGGAGGTAAAAGAGATGGATGCATACCACAAGCACATATAGGATTTTTCAAGTGGTTTGACTACACAACGTGTGTGCCTATGCCCACCAACTCACATCCCGTGAGGATTTCTACCTAACTTGTTTCAAAGGGTACAAGCTGATAAATCGAACAACACTATTGTTTCCTAGGACTACTGTAATACCTAGACCTCTTGGACCGGATTGACTCCCTAGACTTGTCCTCCTTGTCGTGACCCATGGCTCGAACGCTTTAGTAAGGTGTTGGCTTTGGCTAATGCGATAAGGTTTCTGTCACATCCTTTGGATCCGACACGTTACTATTTCCTAACCGTTGTGCTGGTTTTTGTCATTTGTGGTTAGAACGGTCTTGTCGTGTGTAAGGGTGCGTGCTATGGAGATGCGTCCTTTCAGGTTGATGTGATCTTAGCAACACATCTTTCGAGGCATTGGCTGGTTCTTCAGAATGGCGTTGAAGACGGTGGACACTGTGATGCCCTAAGTTTTTTTATTGCGATGCCTTGCTTTGTTATGTTTGTTTTTGTGGCACTGGATGAAGAAGTCAAGATATGGATGACGACATCACGGTATACCATAGTCTAGTTCTGACAACAACATTTTATGTTGTTTATATATTCTCTTGATGGCATGGATTGTGTAGTCATTTTTGGGCAGCAAATCAAGTGTTGTTAGTAACTTTCTATTGACGACTTGCAATCATGCCACCATATGTCTGCTTTATTTTATACCGAGATTCTCTTAACGCTCGTTTCGATCAGTTTCATCGTGGCATTAGGAAGTACATGTTTAATTTTATGGTAGTCTTATGTTAATTATGCTTTAATATTTGGCCCTAAGTTTTACATAGTTTATTTTACATTCTATATAGAGTATGTAATGGTTAGGCTTTTTTTTAACATTATTTTTTCCTGAATTTTATAGGGATTTTATGCATAGATAGTTTTTTTCGGGTTTTGTGTTAACGACACGGTCGAATGCCATTAATCATAGTTAACGACAACAAATCGTACTGTTAACATGTGTTAACGACAATATAGTGTGCCGTTTACTTAAGTTAACATCATTATATCATGTCGTTTACTGTGAGGATTTATAAACGCAATATCGATTGCCATTTACCTTTGTTTTAGCATTAGTCCGTGCTGGCGTTAACCTGCTTGCCGAGTTTATGACCGATATTTTCACAGCAGTTATGATTGATGTTTCAATCGATTTTGGCCTTTAGATTAGGGGGTTTTAGAATCAATGGCTAGGATTAGATCTCTAGGATGATTAGGCATCATTATACCCCAGATTTGTCATTTGAATGGTTTGTTGGCTAGGTTGCTTGAAAGGACTTTCCTTTTTGTGAGGAATTTCCATCAGTCTGAGGTTTGATCGTGCTGGCTGCTGCGTGGATGAGGAGTAGTTGATCATGAGGAAGTGTTGTGATCATGTTGTCTTTGTCCAAGAGGTGCTCGTGATGCAGATTTGATCAAGAGGAGGATTGTCCTGGGTTGGCTATGGTGGGCTTCACCAACATTGATCTCGATTTATAGGAGTTCTGTAGGCAAGTTAACTTGGAATTTCATTCAATGGTTTAATGTTCTACTAGTTTATTTTATTATATTTTTAGAATCATGTTTAGGGTTTGTTTCTCAACCTTTTTTATTGTTATTTCATGTGGTTTCTAAAAGTTTTCTTCCTATATGAACTTGAACTCTAGATCAATCGTCGTTGTCTAGTTGTTTATTGATGGCAACCTATCGTGATGCTTACTTTTTTGGATGTCCCAAATTCCGCCGTCAAGTTTAACTTGGCGTCAATCTATGCTGTCGGCTATGCTCTTAATGACAATATATCATGTCATTAAGTTCTAAGCTGCCAGAATTGCATGATATAGTTTCTGTGTACTTAATTCGTTAGTCCAATGCATGAATAAGGTTTATAGAGGTTCTATTAGGATAAGGGTAACCTCTATCATGTTACAGAATGTCCTAGATGATTTTATGAGATTGAAACATTTATCTGAATGTCTGTTAACTGAAAATATGATGAAAATGCTCGAAAGTTCTTGAATAGCATGTATATGTGTGTTAAATAGTTAAGTTACTGCATGAAATTCATTTACCGTCCCATGTGAAGGTTTCTATTGTGTCTGTAATAGTTGGATCCCAAATAATAAGTTTATGATTTGTTTTATTAAGTTTTCTTGACAATGATTTCTTAGGAAAATGGTTTGGTGTCAGGAAATGATAGAAAATTAGGAGTTGGTTTCAGGATACGTATGTGTGTTACAATTAAACTTTGGTCCTGATCTGATCATTGTAAAATTTATTATAGATAAACGAAATCATTATTCCATGTTTAGTGAAGTTAAATCTATGGTTAATTGAATGCGATGTTGTAGCATCGTTAGGGGATTGTACAATATGCTCATTGCTTGTTTCAGTTGCAATGTAGCTTTGGAGGCCATTAGTAATTGCTATGAATTAGAAAAGGAGCATATGTGATTTATGTGCATAAATTGTTAGAATAAATAAGGATTACACAAATGTCATTAAATTTGATTTGATTATGCATGATAGTTATTATAGTAAAAAAACTAATATTTTCAGAAACTGTTTATGTAGCAACCCGGAAAATTTAATACTTAAAAAATACGAAATAATAATTTCTTTAAATCGAAATAATAGAAACATACGTACCATTATTGTATGTGCAAGAACACATGTAAAAATTCCTTAAAAATATCAATCAACCCCAAATATATCTCTAAGTGTTCCACGAAGAAATGCGTGCAACGAAAAATTCGATTGGCAAAGCGTACGTCACAATGACTAATTATCCAAATTTGGAAACTAAGTCGAAAACGTTAACACGGAAAGATCACGTGCCCATAAATTAAACGAACATGTCGGAGAAACTTCCAACATCATAAATGATTACCCATTATCGGAATTGGACCAATGGATCTCTCATAGACCATAAATAAAATCAAGTAAGAAAAATATAATAAAATCCTTAACTCTATTATTCCCTAATTAAAAAGGGAAATCCCATAAGATAAATTCCATAAATAATGGGCTTTGTTAAATAGTCCATATAAAATTATTAGCCAAAATGAGGATTTTAAAAAGGAGAATAATGGGAAAATGCCCTAAATTCGCAACTTAAATATTACTTAAATGGAAAGAGGTATTTATGTATTAAATAAGCAATTTGAGTTAGAATTGGTTCCTAAACCTACACTAGTTACTTGGCATGATTTGTCTCCAATCTAACCCAATTAGGAGTTGGCAAGCTTGGAAGGAGGAGGGAAAATAGGAAACCTCGTAATTAAAGGGGAATTAGAGTTAAATAGGAAAAGGGAAAGCAAAGAAAATAAATACTCTCTTAATCGCCAAGGCCAGCCCTAGCTCATTGTTGGGACTTGCTGAAGGTGGAGAAGAAGCCAAGGAGAGGAGGAATTCGTGGGAGAAGGCTTCATCAAGCTTTATCCAAGTTCTTCAAGTTCTAGCCCTAGAAGAGTAAAACAACTAAAGGTAGGCATTCTACGAGCAAAACCTAATTAATTTGTCTGATATTTCCATGGACTAGGAACAAAACTGTCAAGTTTCATATTTTCCATCGAGCCAATCTTTTATGGTTGATTTTTGAAGTTCTACAAACACCATGAACCCGACCTTCTTCTTTATTCTTGATCTCCATGTATACTCAACCTTGTGCTCTCAAATTTTAACTGGAGTTACTAATGGTTGTTAGGCATCTTTTTCCCCTAAAAGCCCTAATTTTCATCCATCCTACGTCACAATCAAATCTTGCATGATCTTGATGATGTACTGTCGCGATTTAACCTTGACTTGTGTTACACATTCCATACCTCTTTGTGGAGTTGTTTTGAGACCAAGTGTTCAACATAGAACTTGTTACCCTATGAGTCTATTTTCATTTGGCACTAGTTTTCCAAATTTTGTTGATCGTGCTGAGAGTATTAATCCAAACATGAACACTGTGTCGATTCATGTAGTCAGTCACAATACGTCTTATTACATAGTCAAACGATCTTTGTCTCTCGATTATTTGCTACTGTACAAAGTATTAGTTGAGATCTAACTAATAAAGGTGGTTTCACCCTATTTGGATCACCCTAGCATTTGTTTTGATTTTTCAAACCCACAGGTGTCAACCCAATCCAAGTCGGAGTTGGAAATGGTAGAAAAAGCAACCCAAGCATCATTTTTAGGTAGCGACAGGTCGACACGTCGCTACCATAAAGCGACAAAATCATGGTCGTGACCCATACCAAAAATCAGATAGTTTTGTGGTCTTCTTCAGAAGGCGACAAGATGATGGTCGCCTTCACTTTCAGAAGGCGACAGGCAATGTGTCATGTTCTGCCTATGTCCACTTAATCGGCCATAACTTTTTATATAGACCTCGGATTGACGAGCCGTTTTCTTTGATGGTTTCTTCATTCAAAGGGCTTCAATATGGTATATTCATGTGTGATATTTGAATAAAAAATAAATGAGTTATGACCTAAGGAAGTGAAGGGATGGACTGCATTGGCCTTCTAAAAGGCATACGTCTTGGTTTCCATCGTTTTTGGTGCCGTTCCTTGCATGTGCGAGTTTGATTATTCTAGGAGGGTTCTAGAAAGTATTATCATGCAATTAACAACCCATATGAAGTTAAAACATGTTCACATGATTTTTAATTGATCTTAAGTTCATGATCATGCTCTCTACCTACCGATTACTTTCTTCTTGCCTTGTTAACGAACTTGCTAAAAACGCATAGTTACTTGCTAAAATTGGTCATGCATGTTTTAGTACTCATGATACTTGCCATATTTAGAGTTTCCAAAACAAAGTTTCATAAACGGAGTTTTTATAACTAGAGTTTCCATAATCGGATTCACATACGCACTTGAGCGATTCTCCGCGCGGCATGCGCATACACTCTAGCACGATAGAAAAGCCCCTTCTTGGCTTGTGGTGAACTCTCCGTAGGATATTCCTTTCACCAGACTAGTGACCCCTTGACCAGGGCCTCCATAAGTCTCCTCTGTCCATGGATTCCCACATGGTCGACGAGCTGGTTGTCCCTAACACCTATGATACTTTTTAGGGATCGAAGATCCAAACAGCCTTATTAGTTGCTCTAGTTCTTATCTTGAATCACGCCGGACCTCTGGACCTGTGCATAACGAGGCCAGCGGAAGGGTTGTGTATTCCCCTGACTGCCAATGCCGTACGCGTGTGTTGTGCAACTGTTACTATCACTCGTTACTCGACGTTTCTTGTGCAATGACCATAAGATCTCATCTATACTCTACTCGCTCGTATTCACATTCACGTTCACACTACTATCTCGTCTCTCTCGTCTATTCATCTAGTACTCTCTTGGTACTCTTTGAGCTGTGTGGCTCCTACTGTTTTGTACTGTTCATGACTGTCTAGCGCTATAATATGGGTCTGTGACTCTACTGTATCCAATGCATACTGTGCAAGGCACGGAGAGTGTCCGAGGGGCTCCAATATAGTCCTGGGGGCAGAGAGCCACCTGAAAATATCTGCAGGGGCTATAGACGGTGTTCTGCATTGCACCGGTTCTGACTATACTGTATTGGCTAGACATCTGACTATTATCCTTTTAGTCTGAGGAGTTCAGACGTACTGTGATATTACTGTGCTATCACAAACTGTTATACTATTAGTCTGAAGAGTTCAGACATACTGTGCAATTACTGTGCTATCGCAGACTGTTACTGAACGACTACTGTCCTAGAAGTGACTATTGCCATATTCTACTAGTGCACCGTTGTGCAACCATACACGCTATCTCGTTACACGCTATCTCGTTACACGCTATCTTGTCATACGCTCTACTTGATACTTGCTATCTTGAGTTATTGCGTACTATCATGACTTAATCGCATTCAAAGCGCTCTACTCTCTCGTTGTCTAATGACAATAAAAGTGCTATACTCTCTCGGCTATCTATGGATAACCAAAGTGCCATTACTATTTTGATTGACAAAAGTTAATCAAAAGTGCTATACTCTCTCGATTGATGAAAATCAATCAAGGTACAATTTACTCTTTACATGACCAACTACTATCTCTCCTTGCTATACCTGTTGCTTGCTATTGCTTGCCATTGTCACTACATGTTGTTGCGTTGTTATAGTTTCTATCGTGACTTGACTTTAATCATCGTGCTATACTTGATTCATCTGCTATCTGAACCATGTTACTTGTGCTATCACCTTCTTGACTTTACATGACTCGCTCTATCATTAGTTACTCTACCATTTAATGAATTAATTATTTAAAGCCTGCTTGATCCTGAGATTTAAGTCCTACTGGGCGTTATCGCTCACCTATCATTATTTGTTATTGTGTCTCAGGTAAGTTGGACAATGACGTTACACACACCAATGGGACAGGACCCGAGTAATGAGTGACCCGGAGTCAAGTCATGAAGTTCCCTAGTACAATGGAGTCTAGTAGTTATTACTTTAGATTTCTTTTCAATGTAATGATGTCATTGAGCCCTATGTATGGCTTCGAATTAGTGGTTGTAATGGTCTTAGTGATTTTATAATGAAATCAAGAGTTTATATCAATTATTGTTCCTTAGTTGCTCTGATGTTTACGAAAGTATGTGCAATTGTCATTACCATACTCGCTGTTCACGTTCTCCTCCGATTTATTCCGCTGCTAAATTGGAGGGGCGTGACAGTTTACCTCATGTAACCTCTATTTAGTGAATTCCTAATTGCTTTATGATAACTGCTATACATTGTTTTAATGATTAAAAATAGTTTTATTGTACAAAAAATTATGAAAACTATGGGGTTGTTTTAATGCTTGTGAATGTCATACAGTTAAAATTTGAGCCTAATCTGAGCATGGTATATTTATTATGAATTTATGAACTATAAATAGACATGTTCATGCGCGAAATCAGGTTTCATCGACTAAATGAAATGAAGTAGCATCTTAATAGGGTTATGGATTTCTGATTGCATCTATTTCCAGGAAGTTAAGGGTTCTAATATTTTAGTTTTATGTCATATTACATTATGATGTGAGCATTAAGTGTATATGAAAACTATGTATATGCATGGGTAAAGAAAGCTAAATGCATGATTGATTCAATAAATAAAAAATGCTATTGTTGCTGCCAAATGAGGCATTGCCATCCTAGAGGATTCTACAAGGAACTAAACCATATTAAAGCCCCTATGGTGATGGTTCACCCTACATGTCTACATGGCTACATGACTACATGTCTACATGACCCACATGGCCCTGAGGGCAACGGAGATGAAATCTGAAGGTGGATAAGTACCACTGGTATATGGTGGGGAGGGCTTTCCTCGGTTCTATGCAGTAAACCAAGACGTTTCACCATTGCCTAAGTGATGAGTGATTGATTGAGAGAGTGGCCTCTAGAGGTGGTTAGGGCTGTGTCTTTGCATATTTACCACTAGAAGTGGTACTGCTACATGTTACTGCTACATGAAACTGCCAATGGAACTATACTGAAAGAGATTAAAATACGTCTATGATATCGCTATTGAATATTGTATTGTTATACATGTTAATGATTTTGATTCATAATGATTATTACTATTGTTCATCATGTGTATATGGATAGTCATCATTGAAATGGATAACATGTTATATGTCACGTTAATGCCATTTTGGCCGTATTGCATATTTTAGTTTAAATGTCATACCTATTTGGTTAATTTTTTGTTATTCAGGTTATCCTTGTGTATAGTATTAAGTTAATGTTCATGATTATGTGTTAGTAGAAAAAATGTTATTGCATGTTTAATGTCTAATGAAATGATGTGATTAGAATATATAAAAGCTAGGAGTATTGTATAAATATCATGAGTGTGATCATAGTATGGTATTGAATAGCACGTTTTAATAGTTAATGCATAAGTAAACCATGGAATGATATTCTTGGTTGCTTATTGGTCGATTTAGACTTACTCTTTCTTACTTATAATTTTTCCCCAGGAGATTTAGATTTTGCTTTGAAGGTTGCTCAGCAGGAGGTTCAATCAGACGTGGTGAGCATGGAATAGTTGTTGATTTTAGATTGCACTAGTTGAGTAGTCCTTTCTTTTGAAAAATGTAATAAGATGGGACTGGCTCCGTCTTTTAGTTCTTGCTTATGTATTATGAACTTGTTATATTCTGTTTATTCGATTATGAAGGTGGACTTTAGATGTTAATGGAAAATTTTAGCTCCCACTATCCTATTGTGTATCATGTTATGTTCCACCTGATGTTCAATATCGTTTAGGTTACACTTGATGTAACACCTTACTTCTAATCCGACATGAGTTAGTATAATTGTATCGAGTTATAAAGTGGGGTGTTACAGAAATGTTAGTGTCTAACGCTCGTGTCAGGCGGACGCGTTAGGGATTAACACGTTGTTGCACCTTGACGCATTCTGAGGGCCGTTAGTTCAAAACCCAGGGCAGTGCCTATTTTCCCCTCTCTTCCCCTTTCTTCTTCCTCTTCTCCCCCAAGCTTCTCTTGCATTCTCTGAAAATTTATTGGCATTTTGGGCTTGGAGGTGAGCCCTCTTTGTTGTAGGTGGCTTGTGTGTGGTGCTTGGAGCAAGGATGAGGCGACCACTCACACGAGAAGGCCCCCAACAGGTTATTTTTCCTCTTTGAGGTAGGGACTCCACTTTTCCTCCTAGTTCTAGCTAGGTTTAGGGTGTTTCCCCCATTTAAGTATGCTTGCCTCATCATGTTGTGAGGTTCTGGTGAGAGTTCTTTACTTGCACACATGTAAGGTCTCCTTTGTGTAGACTAACATCCGTGACATGCATTTGGGTGGTTTGACTTCTAGATTCATCATGGATGTTTTCCCATGCTCACCTCCCATAGATGATGTGTTGTTGTAGTTTTTGTGATGATCCATGGGTGGACTGCACCGACAGTCCATCTGTCTGAGAACGCGTCCTGTAAACCGACCTCCTTAGTAACACGTCGCATGCCGCAGACGCATTAGCAATTACTATCGCAATGGGAAAGGGTGACGTGATAAGGTGATGCCGACCCTAGGTGATGCGTTAGCATAGAGAACAGGTATGTTTGTACGGAGTCCAGTTTCCATCGAGTCTTCGCCTGTCTCTAGTTCTGTTGGATCGAGATGGAGCTTTAGATGTCTTAGAAAGGGGTGAATAGGACTTCTTGCACTGTTAAAATTTATCTGAAAATAAATAGCACTAGATAGTATTGTTAGTAATTACTACTTAGTGTGGTGTGTGTAAACAAGTGAACTTGGCGGAAACAATCAATCAGTGCATACAGGATTTATCCTAGTTCGGACCTCCTATCAATCAGGAGTCCTACGTCCAGTCTTCAAGAACCCCTTCGGATTTTCACTAACTGCCAAGAACACTTGGCCTTCTCTAACCTGGAGATATTACACCCACTTGCACCTAAGCAAGTCTTCCCTTCACAGGGGGGTATTACAACCACCTACAACTGTGAGGCCCCAAATTTTGTGCATTTAATATTATTTATTTTGTGCATGTAATATATTTAACTTGTGCATATTATGAGTATTTACTTATGTGCATATAGTATTTAGTTACTGTTGTACATATTGTATGTATTTATGCTGTGTATTTATCTTGTGTATGCAAGTCATTGGATATTTGATTTTCTGGCCGAAATTATCCTTAACGTCAACATCTATTGACGTTAGAGTGAGTCAACGGCAAGCTTTGTGTCGTTTACTATGTGACCAAGGAATCCTAACGTCAACATCGATTGACGTTGACTTCTAGTCAATGGCAGTAAACTGGACGTTTACTTCTCTGGATGCGTTTTGGATTTCAGATCTGAAATGGAAGCGTTTCTTCTGGGTTCTTGATTAGGAAACCTATCTAACGGTGGGATGACCTAACCCTAAGCGTACCCCGACCCATTAGCCTATAAAACCTAGTGTTCTTAGCGAGATTAGGTCTTTTTGGTGAGAAGAAACCCTAGGGCTTGTTTGTGAGAAAACTGATCTTTGGAGAGCTCGATCTGGCATTTGGGTGATCTTTTCGGTGATCTTCTTCGACTGGGAGCTACACCTTGGATTGAGGAAGCATCCCCGGCTCTGGTGGACGATCTACATCAATAGAAGACCAGATTTAGGAGGAGATTTGAGCACCTTCTTGGCTTGGCCGAGGAGGGCTTCTTTGACCAAATAATCCCTCTATAGGTTTATTTCTAGGCAAATGACTTATTGGTTCACTCCATAGACTTGTCCTTTAGGATTTTCACATTTTTACGGATTTTCATTTCATGCTTGGACCCCCAAGATTCTGTGTTTTTTGTGTCTCGGTCTGCATTGTGTGTAGATAGGAGGTAGACAACCACTTTGTTGCCGTCGAGTTCTTGTTTGACGGCAGACAATCCTGCCATAACTCATTCTGACGGCAAGAACCTTGCTGTCAAGTTCAACTGCTTCTGTAGAAATGCATGTTAATCCTTGTAATGTGATTTTTGCTTGTTCGGGGTCTGTGCATGTCATGAAAATCAGGGTTTGTCAGGTATGGTATGTAGGTCATATCATGAGGATCTGCCAAATTTCTGAGCAAGATATTAATTAGAATAATTTCTGTTCTTAGAGAATAAGTATTTTTGGCTGTGTTTAATTTTGATTAAATAGTTTTGTTACATGTTATGGATTAAGAAAATTATCATGATCTTAGAATGACTGTTTTCATGTTTTGGACCTGTTAGGACCGACTGCTTACTGTCTACCATGCTTAAATAATAATCTTGTTAAATTACATGTAATTTGTGTTAATTTTAAAACTAGTTTGACTACCCCAAAAATTGTGAAAAACTATAGATATGTTTCCTCTGCTATATTTACCCCGGGTTAAAATTGATATGATTCTGAGTACTTGTGTAAATGGCTATTAATTTCTGAAGCTTTCTATACCATGTTTTAAGAATAGATTTCATTTATGTGTAAAAATGTGATTAGCATCATGATTAGGTTCTGTCAATTTCTGTTTATGATTGATCTGAGAATCTGAATGTGATATTTATGTTCCCTGATATATGTGTGTGCATGTGCATGGGAAGTGAGAGAACAAGTGGCATGTGTGTGTGTAATGTATTAATGTGACAAGATAATAAATGTGTGCCAATAAGATACTGCCACCCTAGATTGCTTGGAGTTGTACTGTAGTAGTGCCCCTACGGGAAAGCTCAATCGTGTTACGTGATATCCGAGGCAAAGGGTCTTGTGAAATCCTGGAGGTGGACAAGTTCACTAGTAATGGTGGGGAGGGCTTCCCCCGGTTCTGCAGTGACCTAGACTTGATCACTTTGCCTGGTGATTAAAGTATGTGTATGTGATAAGTGATCTCTCTAGTGGTGGTTTGGGCTGTGTCTTGGCAACGTGAAAAATGAGCATGTGTATAATGTTGTAAAGTGACATGTGAACATGGCACGTGGTATGTGCAAGTGAAGTGATAAGTGATACGTGAATGTGTAAAGTGAAAACCATGTGAAATCGTGTGTAAGTGAAAGTGTGATAATGTGAAAGTAAGTGCATGTGAAAGCCAAGGTAAAAATGCACGTGTTAATATGAATTTGAATGTGATATCATGTTTAGTACCATGTGTAGGTGTATGTCATTATGTCCATGAGATAGAAATTGCTTGATGAATATGTGTTTAGTATCATGTTATAAATTGAATATAAGTCATGTGTTAGTGTTATGTGGAATAAGGAATGAAAGCATTTAAGTGTATGAATGTTTCCATGTTATAAGTATCCATGCTAGAATTATTGTTTTACATGTGTTAGTATAGTTTGTTTAATATGATTCCATGTTTAATCATTTATGTTTTAGAATGAGCATGTGTTAATTTAAATTGTTAGAAAGCATGTGTGATAAGTATGGTTTTAAGTTTTAAGTTACTTGCTGAGTCTATTGTGTAGACTCACCCTTGCTAAACATTCAAGAGATTTAGAAGCCGAGGTGTTAGCAAGCTCCGATGAGGAACGCGAAGAGTAGATTGAAGACTTGTGGTTTATTTCCTAGTATGTAATGAATTTGTATTTGAACATTTGGTTATATGTACTGGGAAATGGCTATTTGTTTAGTGGACATTGTGGTTATGTTATTTCCTTCTTGGACTATATAGACTATGGTATGTGGTTAAAATGTTGATGGAATAAGATTGTTTAATTTCCGCTGCATTATTCCTTTCGATTTGTGTATATCTCAGCCCATTGTCTATTGTTGGGGTTTCTCCCCTGTAGCGACTAGCTCTCATCCGATGTGAGTTGGTATAACCGTACCGGGTGGAAGTGGGTCGTTACAAAACCATAGGTCTTCCCTTCACAGAGGGGCACTATAACCACCTACAAACGTAGGTCTTCCCTTTACAGAGGAGCACTACAGGAACAAACCCCCTGCTGGTTACAACAAAAAATGAACACTGGTGTGTCTACTCTGAAGGATGAGCAAACACAGATGGTCAGAAAGAGTTGTACAAAATAGGAAAGACTACTCTAACTCTTTCGGACTGTGAGGGTGGATTGAGAAGATCTAGAATAGCTGAAAACCTAAAAGAAAACTTCTGAATGCAAGAGAGCTTGGAAGTCGAGCTTGAACAGATGGCTCTTTTGAAATCTTGTGTGCTTCTCTCTTTTCTTTCTGAGTGTAGAATGTGTTTGTATACTCATACACTTGTATGTTCACTCTGTGTCTGTTCTTGTATTATTGGTAGTGTCTCTTTATCTTCAAAACTTCAACTTCATATATATGCTTCAATCTTTTGTTTCCCGTTTGAAAATAGCCGTTTGGATTTGAACGTTGGGTCTTGAGCCTTGAGACAGCTGAGATGTCCATCATCAGATCTTCAGCCCTTGAGTCTCAATGGCTTCAGGCTATGCAAATAGCTTCATGGCTCCATTTGACAGCTTCAATAAATGTCTGCAAGCTCCATGCCCTTGACTGAAAGATAGCTAGCATGCTTTTGTAGGTAGCTAAGTTTCTGCATAGTCAAGAGAAAAATGTAGATACCTCCATTCTTTCGAGGTAGGTGAGATCCAAAAAATATATAAACAGAAAGGATTTCACATAGACAGATGTAGAATGCATTTAAAGACAGACTGCACTGTATGGGTCATGCAAAAAGCTTTTCCTCAAAACGTGGAGTCTTGACAGAAGTGAGATGTGGGTAGGTGAGTTTTGACAATAGACCATACTGCTATACCTACCACCGCATTTTCTGCAGACCATCTGTCATGCTAAGTGCGAACTATATGTCTGACAGTGAGTGAGATAGCAGATATACAAATCTTTCAAGTTTCAAGGTAATGGAAATGAGATTTTAAAATTGAATACATTAGAGTCAAATTTTCCCACTAAAATATTTGATC
Organism: Colocasia esculenta; assembly: GCA_014218235.1. Lineage (NCBI taxonomy): Eukaryota > Viridiplantae > Streptophyta > Magnoliopsida > Alismatales > Araceae > Colocasia > Colocasia esculenta. The sequence continues at coordinate 6,828 of JACBKR010004267.1, read as the reverse complement.
TTGATAACAAAAGAATAGAGAAGTACAAAGCACATTGGATAAATTATCGTACAGATAACAGAGAATGTTACAGTGTACATCATGTGTCATATGTTGTTCATTAATTAATTCCATAATGATTAGAACATAATCAACTATAATACATTAACAGTTTCTTTTACAAAAATAATAATAGCCATTAAAATCTAAGTACCATCTAAGGAGTCGGGTAAAGATCAACAAAATAACAGTAATCGATGTGAGATATAGAAGCAATCGATGTTTAATTAAAGGTAATTGTTGTAAATGACAATCAATGTTGAGACAATCGATGTTCTAAGGTAATCAATGTTTAAGTGAAAAGACAATCGATGTTTAAGTGAATCAATCAATGTTGAGACAATCGATGTTGAAAAGGTAATCGATGTAAAAGACAATCATGTTTCAAGTGAACACAATCGACGTGTGAGACAATCGATGTTAAAGACAATCGATGTTTAAAGGTAATCGATGTTTATGAAGCAATCGATGTTCAAGCGAAATGCAATCTATGTTTAAATGCAATCGATGTTTAAGTGTAATAGATGTTAAAGTGCAATCGATCTTTCAACGTAATCGATGTTTCAATGTAATCAATGTTTAAGTGTAATCGATGTTTCAATGCAATCGATGTTTCAATGTAATCGACATTTCAATGTAATCGATATTTAAGTGTAATCGACATGAAAGACAACCGATGTAAACTTCAACTGCCAGCATCTACTCATGAAGAAACTTCAAATAAAACATGTTATTTCTTATGCATAAGTAATCTTGAAAAATGGTAATAAATATATTCATGTTATTTAAATTAAGCATGAGTTTTATTATCACCAAAATAAAAAGATAAAATATAGGAGTGGTTCAACAGTATATTCCTATCATGGTACTACACTAGTCAGTTCGTCCGGTGCTCGGCACTTGTATGTTTGTCCTGTTGAGAGGTTGTTATCATTCCATGGGATCTCTAACCTTATGAGCCCATTGAGGGAGTACTCCAGGCTATGAGCGTGCTCGGGTTAGTGGCTCTAAAGTAGTAGGGAAAACAATGGTTAGGATAGCGGCGTCGAGTTTTTTGTAAAGCTCTCGTGGTTGTTCTGGGACGCTAAGGTCATTTGGAGTGTCTTCTTGGCATAGGCCAGCTAGTCCTTTTCTCACTACCTTACTCTATGTGGCTTCGGAACCACCTGGAGGTACCAGGCGTGGGACCATAGTTCGGCCAGACTATGACTCTTATTATTGTGGTTACTTTGAGTTTCTAGGCCTCACTCTGACGAGGACGACAAGAGAGGACATACGATCAAAGGGCGATATTTTCTTCAAATTTCAATTTCCTGGTCTAATTATGAATGTAGTCAGCACTCCCAACGCGTTCTATGACTTAAATCCTGAAGGCAAGCCTATCAATGCCCCACGTCCTAATCGGGGTCTCCACCTTGCCTGTATTTTGAAGGCGGTCGCCCGATTCCTGCGTTCACGTTTCCCATGCAAAGTCTGAACACGACTCCATCTTTAGCTCTATTTGGACTCTAAGTTATCTTTGGAGCTTACTTCATCCTCTCCAGTTGGATCACGACCCCTAAGCCTCATCTTTATCATTTTGAGTCCCCAAGATAGATTTAAACTCCATTTTCCAATTTCTTGAATTTATCTCTCTCATGGGATAATCTTTCTTTTCTCTATAAATACCCCCTTTAATCTCAACGAAATTAAGGAGGATGCTTGAGAGGAGTTTGCAACCACGTCCTTAGGAGATCTTAGAAGTGTTGGGTCGCCTAGGAAGTAGCCCAAGCATTGGAATTTCTCCCTCTTCTCTCTCTAGTTCTTCTTTCCTTTTCATGCATGCACTCTAGATCTTCTTTTCTTTTAGATTTCTCCTTCTCCTATTTCAAACACAGTGCATAGCATGAATCACACACCTTTTTTTAACCACCCTAAGGGTTTAAAAAATCACCAGGTATCCTCCCTCCCAATTACACATTCTTCATGTTCTTAGAATAGATGCCACATACTTTAGGTTCTAATCGATTTTTTATTTGTTTTTTTCTTTGTTTGCAGGCACCCTATAGAAGCATACACAAAAGGCCCTTCTTCCTTGACTGATAGAGGAGGAAGGATGAAGAAATCTGCATCTCATTGCATTTGTTGCCCAGCTAGCAAGCCTAGAGGGGGGGGGGTGAATGGGAATTATAAAAATTCTTTAGATTAAACCTGTCAATAAAAATGCTAAACATAAAAACACTACGATCGATAGTTAGTGTTAATGATAATGAAGACAAACAAGCAAGCACACAAACACAGGAGGATTTTATCCTGGTTCAGACCTCCTATCCCAAGGAGTCCTACGTTCAGTCCCAAGAAACAACTTGGGATTTCACTAACCAAGGGTACTGTCCCCCTTAAGAACCCTTACACATCCAGCCACAACTGGCCTTCTCTTCAATCCCAGAAGAGGTACAACTCACCACCTGATACAACAGGTCTTCCTTCCTCAATGAAGGGAAAAACAACCACCTGTTTCCAACTTCTCTTCAAAGTCCGAAGAGGAACACACAAAAAACAATGTGTTTAAAGGCGAAAGGCCCCTATACCAAGCTTACAATAGGAATGCTTGATCTGAGGCAAGTTGAGAGAAAAAGATTTGTACTAGAAAAAATCTGTCAGAACAGCAAGCTCTCAAATATCTAAACAATGAACCGGTTAGAGCTAAGAGCTAAAAGAAAGATGGAGTGAAAACGAGCGCTCTTCTTTCTGATGCTCGCAAGTTGTAGATGATTCACAGTGAAGCACTATTGCACCAAAAGTACTTTCTTGGAGTCTCCAGTCTTCTATATTCTCTGCAGCATATTTTGACTGTTGAAGTAGCCGTTCAGATGCCCGTTATCTCATAGCTTATGTCCGTTAGAGAGACTGGTCGTAGGCATGCAAAGATTAGCTTGCAGCTACAAATGCTTGGATTGGTCTTTGCATCTTCAGAAAAGATCTTCTAAATCTTTTATCCTTTCAACAGGTTGACAGATCCATACTTTACGTGCTTTACTACAAGAAGCATGATGCATTTAAACACAAATAATGGACAACCTTTTTGTCTGGTCGTCAGTCAACTCTGGAAAACGTGCAGTAATGATATGCTTAAACTGGAAAGGATATCTGTCTTCACACAAATAAAGACTTTATGTGATATATCAAATAAGCAAGAAGATTTCGTGGAAATGATCAAATCTTAGTGTGCGCGGGAAGACTTGAATCCATAGAGTTTTGAAAATATATTTGAATATCATGAGAGAATAGATGTATTCATGAAGTCGATGTGATCAATGTTCTACTTATGAAACGTTGTGTTAACAATCATTGTATAAGCAAATCGTTGTTTAAGTAGAACCAAATCGTTGTGAACAGAAATCATTGTACAGATATAAGCAAATCGATGTACAAGCAAATCATTGTACAAATAAGAAAATCGTATACAGATATAAGAAAATCATTGTTAGTAGAACCAAATCGTTGTGAAACACAAATCGTTGTACAGATATAAGCAAATCGATGTACAAGCAAATCGTTGTACAGATAAGCAAATCGTTCTTTAAGTGAAAGCAAATCGTTATGGCTATCAAATCGTTGTTCACTATCGAATCGTATGAGACCGAAATCTATGTTTCAATAAGGAAATCGATGTAAGACTGAAATCGATGTTTCACTTATGAAATCGTTGTGAGGCGAAATCGGTGTTTTACTTATGAATCATTGTGAGGCCGAAATCGATGTTTCACTTATGAAATCGGTGTGAGGGCCGAAATCGATGTTTCACTTAACGAATCGTTACAGCGATCAAATCATGTACTATAGGAAAATCGATGTGGATTTAGAAGAAATCGATGTCCAAATTGTTATTCTATAAAGGGAATCGATGTGGACTTAAAAGAAATGCATGCTCTACACTTTATCAACAGGGTGTAAGAATTACTTGCAGATTTTTCTTGGATTATTTCCTTTCGATGAACTTCACAAAAGATTGTTAGAAAATATTTGTTAAGGTTGTTAATCACCAAAATTATATATAATTAATATATTATATGGGGATGGACTGATCATCAATCTCCCCATTTTTGGTGATGACAAAACATAACATAAAAACCATAAAGTACTTAAATGAATTTAAAAAAATATGCGTTTTAAAATTTAGGAATGTATTTCAGAATAGTGTATTTTCTCCCCCTTTTTGTCATTAAGCAAAAAGAAAAGAAGAGAGAAGAAAGATAAATGGAGCCAATCAATTACTATATTGATCACTGAGGGGGTACAGAGATGTAAAAGGCAGGTGACCATAGGGAGGCATGGGCGAGTAATGTGGGCCAAGCCTTGACTTTCTGCTCTTCAAATGAATTTGAAAAACACCCCAGACAATAGTGTAGGAAGCCCCCATAAAAGGAACCATTCGCTGGATGTGAAGTTGCTTTGAGCTTCTAAGAAATTTGCATATTCATCCTTGCCAAGAGACATCTTGTAAGAACTGGAAGTCCCAAAGCTGGCATGTTGTAGGAACTGGTCGATGGAAATTGGATAGAAGATCTGAAGCTCCTTCAGTTCCTTTTTCAGACCAACAAAAACTTTACCTTTCAACCCAAATGGCAAAAGGATCCTGAACAAGATGGATGGAGTTGAGGTCTAAGAATCTTCAGCTGAAAGAGTTGGCTTCCCATAGTTAAATAATGAAACTATTCAGATTGGCTAGCTGCTGAGCAAATTGGTTGTAGTACTTTCCCAATCAGATGTAGAGAGCCTCTCACACTCAGACAAAGGGGAGCAAGCACATCAGATTTGATAGATCCCCTATGGTATTCTCTGAATAGGAATCTGTGGAATGCAAGGGGATGGCCCTTCTGAATGGAGATTCTACCCATGACTCTAGCAAACCTCTCAAAAATGATAAGACCTACTTCAAAATCCATGACCAAGGATGAATCTTAGGTAGGAACACAATCTCTGGGAGCTGAAGAGTAGCAAAATCACTTGGATGGAGTGTGTGTTGAATGGATTATGATCTGAATAGAGCTATGGCCCTGAATTGCCCAAGATGAATCTCTGGCAGATTGTTAGATACGATAATCATTGAACATTTGAAAGTGTCTGACCAGCTTGATCTCCTTGGATGAAAGGACCTAGGTATCTTGTGATGAATCACAAAACTACTCAGAGAGAGTGAGTGGGTGACTGGTGGGGAATCGATCAGATCTAGCAAGAATGAATTTTTTGAATAAGGATTGATGGCCTGAGCCCACTAATCTTCATTCTTAGATTCAGCCATGGAAAATTTTTGGACTAATCAGGTTTAGATAGAGGAGAAAGAGGGAGAACAATGTTGAGGTGGCCTATGAGGTTGAGGTGAGGAAGACCACAAACTGTGGCAAAAGTGCATTTCTACAGGATTCAGAATAAATGGATATCCTCTATTTTCAATAGAAAGAGAGAACCAAAGGGTAGAAAAAAGGTTCAGAAGAGAGGGCAAGGTCCTTTGAGACTTTCCTATTTTTAGGAGCAGGACTAGAAGAGCCTATCCTGTAAACATGAGAGGAAAGGGAGAGGACTAAGCGAAGAATTGATATCCTCAATGACAACACCGAAATCGAGCACCTATGGAATGAGAGTTATGAATGAGATGGAGTGGGTGGATGAAGAGTAGAATAAGAAGTAGAAGGGACAGATGTCCAGCTGAGGATGGACCAGCAGATGAGGATCCAACTGAAGATGAGGCTAGAGGAACCTCAAAATAGGAGAATGAGGAATAAAAGTAGAGGAGGTAGGATGAAGAGGAGGACGGTAGAGGTAGTTGGAAATGGTGTGTAGGTGAGGAATATTTTGGAAGGGGTTGTTTGAAGGTGGCAAGGGCTAGAGGTGTAGTAGATGAAGAAGGTGGGAAGGAGGAGCTGGAGTCTGACGAGGTGAAGGAGCAGGAGGCTCTGGGGGACACAGTAGCTTCTAATGAATCTTCAACTCTTACTTGCTCTACTGCTGATTCTACTAGCCCTGATGGCCAGACTCTTCCACTACTGGCCCTGACTCTTCTAAAACTAGCCCTGGAGGCCTGACTCTCAACTGCAATTGGCCCTAATGGGCCCTGAAGCTTCAACACCAACTGGCCCTGATGGCCTGGCAGTTTTTTCAGAAGGCCCTGGTGGACGGACTGCTTCTTCATTACTGGCCCTGATGGCCTGGAACCTCTGGAGCTATTGGAGTGGGAGAGGAGGGGACAGGAGTAGCAATTGCGCCTCACCAAATCTGAAAGATTTGACACTAATTCCTTCATGTCCCAGCTCATTTTTCATTCCCGCACACTGCTTTGACCAATGCCACTCTTTGACTCCAGTGCTGGGCTAATAAAAAGGAGGAAATATCGGATGAACAGAGCATAAAATCTACCTTGAGCATTTAATCTTTCAATTATAGGCTTCATATTCACTTTAAGCTTTTCTTCTTGTGGGAACTGTGGTGTGCCTTTCTGGTGAGTAATGGAACTTTGGTGGTCACACCCTTCCTTTTCTTCCTGAGTTGGTGGCTGGCTCCTATCAATATCTTCAGCACCATCAGAGGTGCTCTCCACAAGTCCTTCTGGAAATGATCAGCAGGGGCATTAACTGTAGGCTCCCCCTGAATTTTTGCTTCTTTTCAGCTACATGCTCCCCTGAGTTGGAGCATCCTCCATTGAACATCCTTATGTGGCCTGGTGCCACATCTCTGAAATGGTGCTTCTTGGCCAACTTCCATATAGCAAATTCAACAGGAAAATTTTGAGGAATTTCTTCTTGACTTTCT
>JACBKR010004266.1:0-24790 GCA_014218235.1 Colocasia esculenta | reverse complement strand
AGCTATTTGCTCATCCCATATAGGATATAATATTTATAACACCAACGGAAGAAACATAACACCAATTGATATGAAGCTTAACATCAATCAGAACACTTGGTCAGTAATTGATTATCTATTGAAACTTGACTGGTCAAGATATGAACTTCGGCAGCTAAGAGTCTCAGTGAAATCACACTTGACTGCTAAGAGTATCAAGCAGTTAGTCGAAGCGAGACTTCGGTTTGGTACAAACAATAACGTAGTCAGTTGATGTGGAACTCGGCTGGTCCAGAAAAATAATGTTGTCAGTCGAAGTGGAACTTCGTATATGACGAAGTGAACTTCGGATATGACGAAGTGAAACTTCGACTGACGAGAAGAAATCATGCATGACGAAGTGGAACTTCGATGGTAACTTCGATTGATCAGGGATTTCTTTTTCAATCGATATGACACTTAGTCATTAATCTAAATGCATTGAACAGTAATCAATCGGGCTTTTCAGTGCAAGTATTTTAAAGTTGTGGAAGATATTATATTCATGAGAGAAAATTGATATTAATATATATATTAAGGATATTTATGATAAACATGAGTTTGGTTATCACCAATATAAAATATAAAATATATAAGAGTGGTTCAATAATCTTTTGCTTTTGATGATAACAAAATTTATGTGAATTTTCTGAAATTAACTTATTCAATACAAATAATTAACAGAAATTCATAGACATACTTCTCCCCTTTTTTTCAATAACTAAAAAGGAAGGTTCTTACCATTTATGTTTTTCTCTCCCCTTCAATAAGGAATCTTACCATTTGCATTTGAAAAAGAGGGGTTCACAATATGTCATGAATTTGTAACTCCCCCTTAGTGTATGCTCCCCTATTTGTGAGGCTCCCCTTTGTGAGAGGCTCCCCTTGGTTGTTGCTTATCAAATCTTCCATGTTCTCCTTGTCTGTCGACCGATCTGACACCATCTATCGATATTTTCTCCATAGTGTGTAGACCTGTCCTTTATGTGTGTCGTCATGGGCTTCATTTGTGTCACTGTCTGTCGACAAGCAAACTTGAATATGTTGACACCTTCTTGTTGGTTTTCTACTGTTAGTTCTTAATCTTTTGTTTGTCATATCTTCAAAATTTTCCTACATTGGTCATACAAAAAGAACAAAAAGCTTGCAAGAATGTTAGTAGTATTTAATTTAAAGACTATAACCAAAAAACTAATTTATTTGGACTACTTCCTTTTTAGATTTGAGTTGGTGAAGAGCAGACAGTTACAAATGCCTTGAGCATCATTTGACCATGATGCTCTAAGGCTATCCTGCAAATAAATCACTCATAAATAGGTATCCAAATCTTTTGGGTTCTTGATGGTTAGATACATAAAAATAACCTTAGGAATCTATACTAAGTGTCTAGTGGGGCAGGAGTTTATTATGTGGCCTAACTTATTACAATGAGAACAATAATGAATATATTTTATTTTTGAGGCCTGAGTGTTCTTGCAATATTGTTTGACATATATTTTTCAGAAACTTCTTTTTCTGATGCACATCATTTTTGTTTCGTGTCACAAATTTTGTCATTGGGTATTTATCTAAATATTTGACTTATTTTCAGGAGGTTATATCTAAGACCGTGTTTATTGTTGCCTAATTTTACATCTCTTAAACATAGTTTAAGAGATGTTTTCATTTTGTTAATCTTCTATAGATTCTCAAGTAATATTTTCTTCAGTTAGGGTCTTAGTTTTTCTTCCAACCCTATTACATTATTGTTCTTATTTTTTAAATCCTCACTCAAAAGATCATTATTGTGTTTAGTATTTTTTATTATTTTTCCAATTTTTTCTATTTTGATTAAGATCAGAATTAGTGTTTTCCAAGCAAGTAAAGTTATTTTTCAGATTCTTTAATTCTTTTACAACAACTTTAGTTTTTGATAAAGTCATTAAAAATATCTTCTAAGTTTCGATTCTGAATCTGAATCAGTGCAAGAATTGAAAGATGAGTCAGATGTATCTCATCTAGTCCTACCATAAAGGATAGATTCACTTGCTTTTCTTTAGATCTAAACTTGACGCATCAGTGGATGAGACTTCTTTATTGTCCCATACAGCTGCCATAGCTTTCCTTTTGAATTTCTTGTGCTTCTTCTTTGATTTTCTTGTTGACCAGTTTTCTTGATCCTCGGGCAGTTTGGTCTCAGATGTCTAGGCTTCCCACATTCATACTTCTTCTTTTCTCTTTCTTATGGATCCTTCTTGATCCATTCTTCTTCTTCTTTAAAATTTTCTGAATCTTTGATAAGACTTCATCAACATCACTATCTTCAGAACCTGTATTTTTGAACTAGAAGAGGAAGAAGTGGATGGATCAGTAGCTACAACATTGAAAGCATTAGTAATTCTTTTCTGAGGTGCTTTCAGATAATCTTTCATATTATCTCAGGTGCCATTAATGATCCTATGAGTTTTTCTAGTGGACATGGTTGTTAAGTCATTTGCTTCTTCATAGTGGTTACATTATGAGTCCATTGATTTGAAAGAGATCTTAATATTTTCTGACTAAATCACCTTGAGAGTAGGTTTTTACTAATGAGCTAAGCCATTTGTTATGTCCGTAAATCTTGTGATATTTGGTTATATTTTCATCACTTTGCATTGGGAATTGTTCAATTTGCTTCAAGAATATTTATTCTAGTTTCTTTAACTTTATCGATTCCTTCATAAGTTATTCATATTATACACATATTTCTTTAACTAATTTACAGCAGAAAAACTCTATTGAATTCATTTTTCGATAAAGCACAGATAGGTAGTTCTTAGCCTTATAATTTAATGAGATGTTTCTTTTATCTGTTAGAGACATTCAGATGAAGTTGAAGTAAGAGGGATTTTATCACCTTCTTCTATTACCTGTCACATATCAAAATTTGTGCCTCTGATGAAGCACTCCATACGCATCTTCCAAGAGGTTTAATCCTCCCCATCAAAGAAAGGAGGTCTTCTGATAGATTGGCATTCACTATAGCCTTGGGCTGCCATGGATCTTGCTCTTTAGATCATGGGAATCTACAATAGACACATAAGAATAAAAAACTAAAATAAATATAAAACTATTAAATTACTTTTTAAGAGTTTATTTTTTCATATAAATTAACTCACTTTTAAACTAAACAAATTTGGTGATTGTGTATTTGAGCATCGAGTTCAAACTGGATGTCTGATTGAACTCTGTCAGTTCCACACTCATTTATAGCGCCCTAGCGTGTTGGAACAAGCGGAGGTCGATCGGATATGTCACGCCCCGATATTTAGCAGCGGAAAAAACACCGGGGGACTGTGAACGATACTAACAGGGTATACAGTTAAATAGCGCAGAGTCACAATTAAATATAAAACACATTCGAGACTATAATATGGTCACCAAAAGTATACTTTATCCATTCCATTCAACTAGATACAACCTCACAAAAGAAGAATTGACTGAAAAGTTTATTAATCAAATAACAACGTTTCTCTAATACATCGACTACTCAAAATTTCTATTTCTAAGCTAACAACTATTCATAGGACAGGTGCTCGTCACTCTTGCCCTGTCCCATCTGACTCCACTGGTTCCTCATCACTACCTGAAAAGGGCAGGGGATAGGGGTGAGCGAACTAGCTCAGTAGGATTTACATCTCAATATTGTGCGGGCACTAATATACATGATTAACATCTTAATGGGCAGATATGCACATGAATATGATGACAATGCATGCTTTTCTAACAAGTTGAATAGCAGAGTAGAACAGATATCAGTCAGATCAAATATCGAATTTCATATACAATGGACAGATATTTCAAAATAGAATCATATCAAAAGAGATTGGCCATATTCAGACAGATATCATGCGTTCACATGATCAGACGATCATATCAATCATATCATATCGATCAAATCAGACTTATCATTTAATAAAGGCACATTCACACAAATCTTGCATATCGTATCAGTGCCATGCTACGCACCACAAGTCAATACTCCCGCGGTTAATAAGTACGTGGGGTGCTCCTCCCCAGGACCAGACAGGGCCCTTATTGCACAGGCATTAGTCAAATTGGACCGAAGCCACGTTGTGCCGAACAAACATATTCATATTATGGCCACAGAGTTTCAATGGCAAGCTCATGGTAAAAAGGAACATGATCATTCATAGAGTCAAGGTATGACAAATAGCTCAAGAGAACAAGGCAGGATAACGACTTATCTTATGTTTCATAAATCATTAATGTCTTGACATGAGGATGTTTCTAAAGACAGATCTTATGTAGAACATGTGCTTCCTAACATGTATGCAGATGGACAGATAATTAATTAACACCGGAAAGCATGTAACTATTGAACTCATATGCAAATCATGACATTAACTCCACTAACAAGTCCACACTAACATGTATTCATCCCACACTCATATCATGTTCTTATCTTATCATTTGACAATAAGAAGATCACAAGATAATCCAATGAACATAAGGACATCACAATTCCACATTAGAATCGTATTCTCATATCATTACTATTTTTCAATGGGTTGATTTATTTTTAGGTCCATGCACACTATATAACATCATGCACATGCTAGTAGACATCATGTAATGATCAGACCCAAAATATACAATTTTTATAAGGGTAGTGTCGACACACCCTCACTGGTGTCGACACAATGCCTCAGACACAAGGCAAAATAATGCAGAAATGGTCAAGTAGTGTCAACACTAGTCCAGGTAGTGTCGACACAGTGCTTCAAATACAAGGCAAAAAGGTCAGTAGTGTCGACACTAGTTCAGGTGGGCGACACTAGAGACAGCTCCTAAAACACCTTCTGGCCAATCTGGGACAGTGTGTCGACACTAGCTCAAGTAGTGTCGACACTAGAGACTTCCAGAACACCTTCTGGGCTGTTTTGGGACAGTGTGTCGACACTAGCTCAGGTAGTGTCGACACTAGTGCCCTTTCCAGAACAAAACCTATAGGCCATGTGGAACCCGAAAACACATCTCATGCAGTGGTTTGCTTACCCCGCTTATAACTCTCTAACGAATGACATTTAGACAAAACATTCAACACAAAGATGACTAGGTCAACTAGTAGAAGAACTTTGATGTGGGGGTTTGAATCTCATTCAGTCTCGAATCCCGAGAAAACATATGAAGAACAAAAAGTCAAGTGTAGCACGAAATCGCAGTATCATGCAGAGACTCTCTTACCTTGCTCATAACTCTCTAACGAAAGACTTTTGGACAAAATGTCCAACATAAACGATGATCGTGACTACAAATAGAAGAACTTTCATGAAGGAAGTCTTGTCAAATTCGGTCTCGCATTACATGCATAATAAGAAGAACGGGGAAAACCCTAACTGGGCACAACTTAGGGAAAACGACTAATACTCCATGCATACTCCATGAAAATTGGGCAAATCAAGTGCAAATGAACATAGACTCGATGCTCTACATGATGGTATAAGTTTTCTTTAATTTGGCCCGAGAACACCTACCTTTATGAAGATCTAAGACCAGTCGACGTTCTGGACGCAGCAGCGGATGCAGGGGAGAAGCTCCGGGTTCCCAGCCTTTCTCCTTCTCTCAGAAGCTCTAGCCTGCCTCCAGACGACCCCAACTCATTGTTAAAACTTCCCCAAGAGTTTAAGGACGAGTTCTTATAGATTAGGTTGTATTTACAAGTCCTAACGAGACTAGGAAAGGGGCTACGAGTTCTGTTTCCTACTCTCCAAGAAATCTGGGACTCTTTCCTCCAAGGGAGGTAGCAAAGGTTTAGGAAACCACCAATTGGGGTTGGGTTCAGTTTTGGCTTACCTACATGACTAATCACCCTTATTTTAACCCAAATTACCATCCCTAATTACTGCAAACTTACATACACGAATTTCTGGGTAATTTCCTGTCCTGTTTTCATCTTGGGTCAAATGTGCTCCATTGGCCCAATCTGTTAATGGATTTAATACATGGTATTGGAAGTCTCTCCAATCTGTTTATTTAATTTATTCCCCTTTATTTAAATCACTAAATTTCCGGGGTGTTACAACCCCCCACTTAAGAAATTTGGTCCCCAATTTACGCATAATGGTGTAGTTCGTACCTGAGAATAGTTCGGGTGGTTTTTCTTCATTTTTCCTCCGTTTCCCAGGTAGCATTAGTAACTCCGTCTCGACTCCATTGGACCTTCACCATAGGTATGGTACGATTCCTGAGTCGTTGAATCTTCCGAGCCAACAGTTGATGGCTTCTCTTCATAAGTCAGGTCCTCCGAATCTCCAAGTCTCATGGTTGATTACATGGTCGGCATGAATAAGTACTTCCTCAACATGGATATGTGGAACACATTATGCACGTCGCAGCTGTGGGGTAGTGCAAGTCGATACGCCACCTGACCAATCCTTTTAGAATTTCAAATGGCCCTATGAATGGGACTAACTTCCTTTGATCCCAAATCTTTGTATTCCCCTTGAAGGTGAGACCTTCAAGAAAATATGTTCACCGACCTGAAATTCTAGTTCTCTCCTTCTCTTGTCTGCATAACTCTTCTGCCTGGATTGTGCTATTTCAGACGTTCCCTGACAATCTGAACCTTCCTGACAGTAGCTTCAATTAAGTCGGGTCCAACCCATTGGTCTCCCAACCTCTTCCCAAACAAAGGGGTGATCTACAAATCTGCCCATATAAGGCTTCAATGGAGCCATCTTGATACTTGCCTGATAGCTGTTGTTATATGCAAACTCCATCAGGTACAACTGATCATCCCATCGTCCTCAAAATATAGTACTAAAGCACGAAGCATATCCTCCACAATTTGATTGGTCCTTTCGGTTTGCCCATCAGTCTGAGGATGGAAAACAGTACTAAAATTCAGTTTAGTACCCATTGCTGCTGCAATCCCTTCCAGAAGTGTGAAGTAAATCTAGGGTCCCGATCCGATATTATATTAGATGGAACCCATGCAATCTGACTACTTCCTTAACATATAGTGCAGCCAATACATCCACTAACCATGTACTCTTGATCGGAAGAAATGAGCCGACTTAGTCAACGATCACTATTACCCAAATTGCATCCATACCACCTCTAGTCTTGGGCAATCCTGATAAAAGTCCATACCGATACTATCACTTCCACTCCGGGATTCTAGTGGTAGCAGTCCACAAGCTGTACGGAAATGCTCGGCCTTGACTTTCATGCATGTCAAACAGTACGATACATGATCGGCCAATCCCTCTTCATGTTTGGCCACCAGTACGACCTTTTTAAGTCTTGGTACATTTTTGTGATCATGGATGAATCGTATATTTGGACTGGTGAGCTTCATTCAGTAGCCTCTTCTTGAGTTCTCCATGATCAAGGACACATGTTCTACTCGGAATAATAATCTTCCTTCTGCTGATGAGTAAAGTCAGGTCTTTGCTCTAGCTTTCTCCGGATCCAACTAAGAATGGATCCTCTCCCTGTTTCTCCTTGATTTCGGTCAGTAGATCGGATCGTATCTGGAGATTGGAATCATTACCTGTTTCTCTTCTTTCCCATGTCTAAGTTCAAGCTTGCAAATTGCTCCAGTAACTTACATTCGCCCCGCATCATATTAGCTAGCATAGCTCCTGGTGTCTACTTAGAGCGTCAGCACTACATTGGCTTTCCCAGGGTGATATTGAATGGAAAAGTCGAAGTCGTTAAGGTACTCTAACACTTCTTGGTCTCATGTTAAGCTCTTTCTGTGAGAACAAGTATTTCAAAATTGTGGTCAAGAAAAGACTTTAAATTGCTCACCGTAGATATAATGCCTCCAGATCTTCAAGGCGAATATACGGCTGCTAACTCCAAGTCATGAACCGGATAGTTCACTTCGTGGATCTTCAAATGTCTTGAGGCATATGCTATTACCTTCCCTTGTGCATTAAGACGCATCCAGACCTGTTCCAGAAGCATCTGAATAAATTTCAAATCCCCCTCGTCAGTGGGTAAGGCGAGGAGGGAGCAGTAGTCAGAACTTCTTCAAGTTGTTAAAGCTTTCTTCACATTCATTAGTCCACACAAACGGATTTCCTTCGGGTCAGCTTGGTTAATGGCACTGCAATCTTTGAGAAATCATTTATAAACCTTCGGTAATATCCTGCTAATCCGAGAAAGCTCCTGATCTCTGTGACGCTTCTCGGTCTTTCCCATTTCAGTACGGCTCAACCTTTGATGGATCAACAACGATACCATCTTTGGTTACCACATGTCCTAAAAAGGATACCTCCTCAAGCCAAAATTCACATTTACTTAGCTTGACATATAATTTATTCTCCCTTAAAATCTGTAATGAGATCCTCAAATGCTCCTCATGCTCTTCCTTTGTCTTGGAATAGATTATATATCATCGATGAATACCACCACAAATTATCAAGATATGGGCGGTAAATGCTATTCATCAACTGCATAAAACTGCAGGGGCATTTTTAGTCCAAAGGCATAACAATGAATTCATAATGCCCATACCTGCTTCGGAGGCTGTCTTGTAAGGCCCTCGAATTTGTTGCATTATTGTATTGCATGTGAATACTTCATGTTTGGTTATGTAGTATGCAAATATCTAGTACTAGTAGTATACTATTGCATGGATGTGTATAAATTAGATGTAAAAAAGGTATGAATGGTATGATGGTAGTATGTATACATAATAGGATACATATGGTATATAGGTATAAGTTGTGCATGGTTTCTGCATGTTTTTGAGTTCTGGCCGAAGGCCAACTTGCGTCAATATCAATGGACGTTTGTGTTGTGTAGGCATCAACCATATGGACGCAAACACTAAACCAGCGTCCAGCGATGTGGACGTCAATATCACTGGCTTGCATGCGTTGCAGAGCCGGAAATCCCGGGAACAAGCTACCCCAACCATTGGGAGCTGTCCCAACGGTCTGAAAGGCTTTTGTCAAGCTGCGTGAAAGGAGAGCTCCCTCTCCTATTTACCAAGCCTTTTGCAACCCCAAAACCCTCTTTGGGCTCTCTTGCAAGAGGAGATGAAGGAGAAGAAAAACCCTGGAGAAAACTGTGAGAAAACCCCACCTTTTGCAAGCTTAAATCCGACCTCTGAAGCGGTCCTGGCCATCTACACGGACAAGGAGCTAGCTGAAGTGAAGGAGGAGACTTCCCGACCTCATCTTGGAGTCATCTTCGTCCTAGAACCCGGCGTGAAGACTTCTCGGGGCTTCTTGGGACTGCCCAAGGAGAGCTTCACAAGCTTTAAGATCCATCTGGAGTATTTTCTAGAGGCAAGTACACCTACCCCTATCGTCATGTAGAGTAAGTAGGGTTTTATCATTTTTATGTATTTTTCCTCGTGTCCTAGATCCCCCATCTTCTTTTTATTTGGAGCTCGGTCTGTGTTCTGCACACAGACAGGAACTTGGCGTCAATGCCTTGACGCCAAGATCTCCAGTGTGCGTCCAGCGATTGTGCCGTCAATCTCCATTAACGGCCATGGCTTGCCGTAAGTCGTCTGGACAGAACAGTGAACTGTTCTCTCCTTATATTGATTACTTTCGATGTGTTTTGCGATGAGGATATATTGTAAACCTATTATGCTACGTAATGTGAATGTTGGAATGTGTGGAGAATGTTGGCATTTATTTGTGGATGTTGAGTTATTATTATTTAAAATGCATGTGGAAGAATGGCCATGTATGTTCACCATGATCCTAATGATCTGTGGGAATTATGATGCCCTAATCCTGTTGAATCATGTCTATTACGTCAGTCTCTGCTCTGAATTTTCTGGAATTTTCCCATGTCAAGTGATTTACTAAAAATTTATACTCGGGAAATAGAAACCATGTGTAGGATGTAAAAGCTCCTGTAAATTGTGTGTTGTGTAATAATCCGAGAAAATTCCTGTGGTGTTGTGTATGTTGGGTTCAGGGCTACGAACTGTTAAACTGAATATTCTGGTGTGCCATGATAAATTGAATTACGAATGATATGAGGATTGATATCTAATTTTCTGTAATTGCATCATGAGTCAGAAAAATGTGAAATCTGCATTTGGAGGTCATAAACTGTAATCAGCATGTGGCTAAATTTTTCGCTGTTGGACAACTGTAGAATGCAATATGAACTTCCATGCGAAAATATGAGAAAATGCACGCTATTGTGAAATGATTTGAAATGTGCATGCAACCTCATTTATGCAACTTACTGAATGTGTAATCTCTGTCATCTGTAGTATCATGCTAGGAAAATAGAGGCAGTGGAATGAGAGAATGTAAAGGTGTGTGTGTGCGCCATGTGTAAAAATGTGTGTAAAAATCTGTATGTGTAATGTGTAAGACTGTGCCAAGTGGATACTTGCTTCCATAGAGGGTGTGGAACCGTACCATGAAAAAGTCCCCATGGGAAGGTTCAATGTGTTAAGATCCTAAGGGCATTAGGATGAAATCTGGAGGTGGACAAGTACCATGGTTAGGGTGGAGATTGTTCTCCCGGTCTGCGCAGTCCAAGAGTCGTCACTATATTGCCTAGGTGGCGTCTATGTGTATGTGATGTGATGTGTCCTTCTCTGGTGGTTTGGACTATGTGTCACGACACTAAATGTGAATGTGAAAGTGTATGTGTTCATGTGTAAGAACTGTGGATGTGAACAACGTGTAAATGTGCATGTGTAAAGTGTAAATTATGTGAATGAGAAATTATGTAAATATGTGAAACCAAATGTGAGGGTTGAGAATTTGTGATCCATGTTGTGGTAATCTGAAACCATGATAAAACAGCAAACTAAATGTACTTATGACCATGCTTTACATGTGCAAATCGCCTAGAATCCATGTTAGAAACGATTCTTAGTGGTGTGTAAGTAATCCCATGATTGTTTGCCCTCGTGTTGTGATTCAATTGATTAAGTAGCTCTCGTGTGTTGGATTATGCTTTCTAGTCCATGTAAAACCAGTAAGCTTAAAGAAGATGAAATGGTCATGAGCATTATAGGAATGTATAGAAATTCATGCTAAGTGTGTTCTTTTCACGTAGGCATTGAATTATGTTAAACTTGCTTTCATGTTTTAGTTTAATTGAAAGTAGATCTTTCATGTGTTGGAGTGATTAGAGAGCACGTGATAGGAGATTTTGATTTAGAAAATCTGAAAGCATGAGTCATGTGTTTAATTAGTAGAACCACCATGATAGGTTGTTAATTTCAATGACAAGCATGCTACATGATTGTGTCTTGTAAATGTGTATGTAAACCTGCTATGACATGTACATGTATGGTATGAGTAGAGTTATTTGCTGAGTCTTTTAGACTCATTACTTGCTTCGGCGTACAGGCGTAGTTGGTGACGACACTTGCGGAGGAGGCAGTGGAGACCGACTTCGAGCGTGGAGATTAGATCGTTGGTGTACTTTGCGATATTTTGATTTCATAGTATGTAATTGCAACATTGTATTAGCATATCATGGAAAATGTTTAAGTGTGGACAATTATGTATTTGATTTTCAGCAATTTAATTATGTGGACTTTTAGTTCTTTAAATGTTATTGCAATCATGTATGTAAATGTGGAGATGAATAAACGAGACAGTGGTTCTCTTACTTCCGCTACTCTGTAATCTATATTCACGTGTATCTCAACTGTATGTTATCGTTGGGTAAATGTCCCACTGTGGCAACGTTCACTATATCGACGTGGGTTGGTATAACTGTACCGATATAATGAGGGTCGCTACAGAGATTGGTATCAGAGAAACCGGTTGAGATTGCACATGAATATACATAAGTCATCATCTTCATTACATGCTAAGTCTACATAGGAATGTCCACATGTGTAGAATTGATTATAATGAATGAAAATAGATAAGAAAACGGTTAGGAAATAAATTAACGTAGCTCTAATGGTGGCTGAAATTTATTACAGCCATGGCTTCGAGAGGTAGGCGTGGCGGAGCGCCGGCTCGTGAGGACGAGCAGAGACATGACGAGCGGGCGGAGCAGCAGGCCCCGGCACCGCACGGTCCTGTACTTCCCCCACTGCCGCCTGTGGATTATGGAGTATTCATGCAAGGTCTGGTGCAAGCCATGCAGACGCAGGCTCACACTCAGGCAGCACTCCAGGCACAGTTGGAGGCTCAGGTTAGACTAATAAAATGATTAATAGTCTATTTTATTTAATTATGCGATATTATGTTGATTGTGTATTGCTTGATGTGTACTGTAGCAGGATCAAGTACCAGCTCAGGACCATGGTGGACCTTCTACCATGGAAAGGTTCAAGAGGATGTTGCCACCCTCTTTTAAGGGGGAGAGCGATCCATTGTTGGCAGAAAGCTGGATGAGGGAGATAGAAAAGATCTTCCGAGCCGTCAGGTGTGCAGATGAGGATAAGGTCACATTAGCCACCTACATGCTACAGGTATGCTTTAGTTATATGCTTGTATGTTTTGTTAAGTTAGATTTGTTTAGATGGTGCTTATGAGCGGTGTACTGCAGGAAAGAGCTGATGTATGGTGGGCTTCATTGTTGCGTACCCGGTTTGAGGACAGAGCGATTGATGTGGCTTGGGACGAGTTCGTGAGGCTCTTTCGGGCCAAGTTCGTCCCCGAGCATATTCAAGATCGGATGGAGCAAGAATTCCTATCTTTGACTCAAGGCTCCATGACCGTGCTAGAATATGAGGCAAGATTTTCTGAACTCTCTAAATATGCACCTCATATCGTGGCAGATGAGCGCAGGAAGACAAAGAAATTCGTGATGGGCCTGAAGCCATCACTGAGGACGAGGCTCGTGGCGTTTGACCACCGCTCTTTGGACGAGGCCCTCAGCGCTGCTTGTAGGCAGGAGGGTGAGATGGAGCAATACCTTGAAGAGAAGAAGGCTTCGCAGAAGAGACCTGCAGCTACGTTCCAGCGACAGGACAAGAAGAAAGTGGTGTACCAGACACAGCAGCGATCGGTAGCAGTCGGCAGTTCTCAGGTACCTTCTGTACGTTCCCCTGGTGTGAAGAAAGAGTGTCCCCACTGTGGGAAGACCCATGGTGGTACCGAGTGTTGGATGATCGCGGGAAAGTGCTTGAAGTGCGGAAGTAGAGACCACAAGATCAAAGATTGTCCAAGACTTCAGCAGGAAGTCCAGCGTGGAGCGCCAGCCCCAGCAGCGGTAGCGGCAGCAGCGCCAGCTACAGGAAGACCAGGAAGGCCTCGAGCCCCAGCTCGAGTGTTTGCTTTAGCACGCGAGGACGCCGAGCAGGCGGAGCATGTCACCGAAGGTACGGTTTTACTTCTAGGTGTGCACGCTCGGGTTTTGTTTGATACGGGTGCTACTCACTCGTTCATTTCGAGCGGTTGCTAGGCAGTTAGCCCTAGAGTCAGGTGTAGAGTCTGAGGATTTAGAGGTCCCTTTGTCTGTGCACACCCCTGCGGGTACGGTATCGACTAGGAAGTGCATTCCGTCGTTACCTGTGTGCATTGAGGATAGAGTCCTAGATGGGTGTTTCTTCTTGCTAAAGATGAAGGACTATGATGCTATTCTTGGTCTGGATTGGCTAGAGGAGCACTATGCGTTAGTGGATTGTCGTCGGAAGAGGATTGTTTTCCGCATTCCTGGTGAGGATGAGTTCTCTCACCCCTTGCCAAGGAACTTGGCGGGAAAGATGGTCATCTCTGCCATGAAGGCGATGCGCATGGTGAACAAGGGTTGTGACGCTTTTCTTGCCAGCGTGGTATTAGTGCCAGAGGCTGATGAGTCACCTACTCTTGCAGAGATTGAGGTAGTGCAAGATTTTCCAGACGTCTTTCCTGATGATTTTTCTGGTTTGCCACCGAATAGAGAGATAGAGTTTACCATAGAGTTGCTTCCGGGCACCTCTCCTATCTCGAAGGCTCCATATCGGATGGCACCTGCGGAGTTAGCCGAGTTAAGGAAGGCAGTTGCAAGAGTTGCTAGATAAGGGATTTATTCGCCCTAGTGTTTCCCCTTGGGGCGCACCTGTATTATTCGTCAAGAAGAAAGACGGGTCACTTAGGTTATGCATTGACTACAGAAAGTTGAACCAAGTGACTGTGAAGAACAGGTATCCCTTACCTCGTATTGATGATTTGTTTGACCAGTTGCGAGATGCATCAGTCTTTTCTAAGATTGATTTGCGATCTGGTTATCATCAGTTGAGGATTCGGAGTGAGGATGTGTCCAAGACGGCGTTTAGAACCCGTTATGGACATTATGAGTTTTTGGTTCTTCCTTTCGGATTGACCAACGCCCCTGCAGCGTTCATGGATCTCATGAACAGGTGTTTAGGCCGTATTTAGATAGCTTTGTTGTAGTGTTTATTGATGATGTGCTGGTCTACTCTCCGGTGAGGCCACACACCGTCAGTATTTGAGGTAGTGTTAGAGGTCCTTTGTGAGCACAAGTTGTATGCTAATTCAGCAAGTGCGATTTCTGGTTGCGCGAGGTTCATTTCCTCGGGCATGTTATCTCCGGTACTGGTGTAGCAGTTGATCCAGCAAAGGTCCAGGCAGTTATGGATTGGGAGGTTCCCAAGACCCCTTCAGAGATTCGTAGTTTTATTGGTTTAGCTGGTTACTATCGGTGATTTATTGAGGGATTTTCATCCATCGCCGCCCCATTGACTCAGCTCACCAGAAGGGAGTGAAGTTTGTTTGGTCCGAGAAGTGTGAGAGTAGTTTTCAATTGTTGAAGACTAAGCTCACGTCAGCCCCGGTGTTAGTCTTACCAAGCGGTGTAGAGGGTTTTGCTATCTACACGGATGCGTCTCGGATTGGTTTAGGCTGTGTGCTAATGCAGCAGGAAAGGGTAGTGGCTTATGCTTCTCGTCAGTTGAAGGAGCATGAGAAGAACTATCCGACCCATGACTTGGAGCTCGCAGCAGTGGTTCATGCACTAAAGATCTGGAGGCACTATCTTTATGGTGTCAGATTTGAGGTGTTTACCGACCACAAGAGCTTGAAGTATCTTTTCTCCAAAAAGTAATTAAACCTGAGGCAGAGAAGATGGATTGAGTTCTTAAGGACTATGACTTCAACCTTCAGTATCACCCTGGGAAGGCGAATGTCGTAGCGGATGCTCTGAGTAGAAAGAGGCCATCTCTCCAGCAGGACTGGAAGATGTTGGAGGATGCGGCTTGCGCGTTGACTGAGTTAGAGCCATCTCTATGCCAGGCTTTTGTAGCTCAGTTATCTCTTAGGTCCTCGTTTTGGATGAGGTGATCGAGCAACAGAAAGCCGACCCTAGACTCCTAGAGTTAGTGGGCAAGGCAGGCATTGCTCGGATGAGGACGGACGTGTGATTAGATTCCATCACCGTGTTTGTGTCCCTGATTTGGTAGATGTCCGTGAGCATGTGTTAGCGGAGGCTCATAGATCGCGATTCTCTATTCATCCGGGTAACACTAAGATGTACCAGGATTTGAAGAGATCATTTTGGTGGTCCGGTATGAAAAAGGATGTAGCGGATTATGTGTCTAGGTGTTTGGTGTGTCAGCAAGTGAAGGCCGAGCGACAGCGACCATCTGGCCTTATGCAAAGGATGGAGATCCCAGTTGGGAGTGGGAAGCTGTCACTATGGACTTTGTTTCGGGTTTGCCTCGATCTAGAAGGGGCAATGACTCGATTTGGGTAGTTGTAGATAGATTCTTGAAGATTGCTCATTTCTTGCCTATGAAGAAGAAGCAGTCAGTAGAGAGTTTAGCTAGATTGTATGTTAGCAGTATCATTAGATTGCATGGTGTGCCGAAGTCGATCATTTCGGATCGAGATCCGAGATTCACTTCGAGGTTGTGGAAGGGTCTTCAGGATGCTTTAGGTTCGGAGCTGAAGCTCAGTTCGGCGTTTCATCCCCAGACTGATGGACAGTCCGAGAGGACTATCCAGACGCTCGAGGATATGTTGAGGGCGTGTGTTTTGGATTGGAAGGATGATTGGGAGCGTCATTTACCCTTGTGGAGTTTGCATACAACAACAGCTTTCATGCGAGTATTGGTATGGCTCCATTTGAGGCGTTGTATGGTCGGCCCTGTAGATCTCTTTATGTTGGGAGGAGCCGGTGATAGGCAGCTGATCGGTCCGGAGTTATTCAGGAGACTTCGGATAAGATCCAGCTTATCAGGAAGAGTCTTGTTGCGGCTCAGGATAGGCAGAAGAGCTATGCCGACAACAGGAGGAAGGATCTAAGTTCGAGGTGGGTGATCATGTCTTCTTAAAGATATCACCTACTCGAGGTGTCGTCAGATTTGGCAGGCATAGTAAGTTGAGCCCTAGGTTCATTGGCCATATGAGATTCTCAGACGTTTGGGCAGCGTGGCGTATGAGCTAGCATTACCCCCAGCTTTGGCTAGTGTTCATCCCGTCTTCCACGTTTCGATGCTCAGGAAGTATGTCCGAGATCCGTCTCATGTGATTAGTCATGAGCCAGTGGAGATTCAGCAAGATCTGTCGTATGTCGAGCAACCAGTAGCTATTCTTGGCCGGAAGGTTCAGCATCTCCGGAACAAGAGTATTGCGTCGGTGAAAGTTCTCTGGCGGAACTTCTCGCGAGAGGAGGCTACTTGGGAGCTTGAGGATGCGATGAAAAAGAAGTATCCCCTTTTGTTTGAGTAGCGTCGTTCTAACTTCGAGGACGAAGTTTCTATTAAGGGGGAGAGGGTGTAAGGCCCTCGAATTTGTTGCATTATTTGTATTGCATGTGAATACTTCATGTTTGTGTATGTATGTATGCAAATATCTACGTAAGTACTAGTTAGTATACTATTGCATGCATGTGTATAAATTAGATGTAAATAATGTATGAATGGTATGATGGTAGTATGTACATAATAGTATACATATGGCATATATATAGGTATAAGTTGTGCATGGTTTCTGCATGTTTTTGAGTTCTGGCCGAAGGCCAACTTCGCGTCAATATCAATGGACGTTTGTGTTGTGTAGGCGTCAACCATATGGACGCCAACACTAAACCCAGCGTCCAGCGATGTGGACGTCAATATCACTGGCTTGCATGCGTTGCAGAGCTGAAATCCCGGGAACAAGCTACCCCAACCATTGGGGAGCTGTCCCCAACGGTCTGAAAGGCTTTCTTGTCAGCCTGCGTGAAAGGAGAGCCCCTCTCCTATTTACCAAGCCTTTTGCAACCCCAACAACCCTCTCTTGGCTCTCTTTGCAAGAGGAGATGAAGGAGAAGAAAAACCCTAGAGAAAACTGTGAGAAAACCGCACCTTTTTCAAGCTTAAATCCGACCTTCTGAAGCTGTTCCTGGCCATCTACCACGACAAGGAGCTAGCTGAAGTGAAGGAGGAGACTTCCCCGACCTCATCTTGGAGTCATCTTCGTCCTAGAACCCGGCGTGAAGACTTCTCGGGAGCTTCTTGGGACTCCCCAAGGAGAGCTTCACCACACTTTAAGATCTGTCTGGAGTATTTTCTAGAGGCAAGTAACCTACCCCTATCGTCCATGTAGATGTCAAGTAGGGTTTTATCATTTTTATGTATTTTTCCTCGTGTCCTAGATTCCCCATTCTTCTTGTTATTTGGAACTCGGTCTGTGTTCCTGCACAGACAGGAACTTGGCGTCAATGCCTTGACGCCAAGATCTCCAGTGTGCGTCCAGTGATTGTGCCGTCAATCTCCATTAACGGCCATGGCTTGCCGTTAAGTTCGTTTGGACAGAACAGTGAACTGTTCTCTCCTTATATATGATTACTTTCGATGTGTTTTGCGATGAGGATATATTGTAAACCTATTATGCTACGTAATGTGAATGTTAGAATGTGTGGGAGAATGGTTGTGCATTTATTTTGTGGATGGTTGAGTTATTATTTATTTAAAATGCATGTGGAAGAATGGCCATGTATGTTCACCATGATCCTAATGATCTGTGGGAAATTATGATGCCCTAATCCTGTTGAATCATGTCTATATACGTCAGTCTCTGCTCTGAATTTTCTGGAATTTTCCCATGTCAATGTGATTTACTGAAAATTTATACTTGGGAAATAGAAAACATGTGTAGGATTGTAAAAGCTCCTGTAAATTGTGTGTTGTGTAATAAATCCGGGAAAATTTCCTGTGGTGTTGTGTATGTTGGGTTCAGGGCTACGAACTGTTAAACTGAATATTCATGTGGTGTGCCATGATAAATTGAATTACGAATGATATGAGGATTGATATCTAATTTTCTGTAATTGCATCATGAGTCATAAAAATGTGAAATTCTGCATGTGAGGTCATAAACCTGTAATCAGCATGTGGTTAAATTTTCAGGCTGTTTGGACAACTGTAGAATGCAATATGAAACTTCCATGCGAAAATATGAGAATAATGCACGCTATTGTGAAAATGATTTGAAATGCGCATGCAACCTGATTTATGCAACTTACTGAATGTGTAATCTCTGTCATCTGTAGTATCATGCTAGGAAAACAGAGGTATGTGTGAATGAGAGAATGTAAAGGTGTGTGTGGGCGCCATGTGTAAAAATGTGTGTAAAAATCGGTATGTGTAATGTGTAGTCTGTGCCAAGTGTGATACTGCTTCCATAGAGGGCTGTGGAACCGTACCATGGAAAAGTCCCCATGGGAAGGTTCAATGTGTTAAGATCCTAAGGGCATTAGGATGAAATCCTGGAGGTGGACAAGTACCACTGGTTAGGGTGGAGACTTGTTCTCCCGGTCTGCGCAGTCCAAGA
Source organism: Colocasia esculenta (assembly GCA_014218235.1). Classification (NCBI taxonomy): domain Eukaryota; kingdom Viridiplantae; phylum Streptophyta; class Magnoliopsida; order Alismatales; family Araceae; genus Colocasia; species Colocasia esculenta. Next base: position 6,071 of record JACBKR010004266.1, on the reverse strand, counting down.
GTCGTCACTATATTGCCTAGGTGGCGTCTATGTGTATGTGATGTGATGTGTCCTTCTCTGGTGGTTTGGACTATGTGTCACAGCACTAAATGTGAATGTGAAAATGTGTATGTGTTCATGTGTAAGAACTGTGGATGTGAACAACGTGTAAATGTGCATGTGTAAAGTGTAAATTATGTGAATGAGAAATTGTGTAAATATGTGAAACCAAAATGTGAGGGTTGTGAATTTGTGATCCATGTTGTGGTAATCTGAAACCATGATAAAACAACAAACTAAATGTACTTATGATCATGCTTTACATGTGCAAATCGCCTAGAATTCATGTTAGAAACGATTCTTAGTGGTGTGTAAGTAATCCCATGATTGTTTGCCCTCATGTTGTGATTCAAATTGATTAAGTAGCTATCGTGTGTTAGATTATGCTTTCTAGTCCATGTAAAACCAGAAAGCTTAAAGAAGATGAAATGGTCATGAACATGTATAGGAATGTATAGAAATTCATGCTAAGTGTGTTCTTTTCACGTAGGCATTGAAATTATGCTAAACTTGCTTTCATGTTTTAATTTAATGAAAGTAGATCTTTCATGTGTTGGAGTGATTAGAGAGCACGTGATAGGAGATTTTGATTTAGAAAATCTGAAAGCATGAGTCATGTGTTTAATTAGTAGAACCACCATGATAGGTTGTTAATTTCAATAACAAGCATGCTACATGATTGTGTCTTGTAAATGTGTATGTAAGACCTGCTATGATATGTACATGTATGGTATGAGTAGAGTTATTTGCTGAGTCTTTTAGACTCATTACTTGCTTCGGCGTACAGGCGTAGTTGGTGACGACACACTTGCGGAGGAGGCAGTGGAGACCGACTCCGAGCATGGAGATTAGATCGTGGTGTACTTTGCGATATTTTGATTTCATAGTATGTAATTGCAACATTGTACTAGCATTATCATGGAAAATGTTTAAGTGTGGATAATTATGTATTTGATTTTCAGCAATTTAATTATGTGGACTTTTAGTTCTTTAATGTTATTGCAATCATGTATGTAAATGTGGGAGATGAATGAAACGAGACAGTGGTTCTCTACTTCCGCTACTCTGTAATCTATATTCACGTGTATCTCAACTGTATGTTATCGTTTGGGTAAATGTCCCACTGTGGCAACGTTCACTATATCGACGTGAGTTGGTATAACCGTACCGGTATAATGAGGGTCGCTACATGTCTTGTGAATGTCTTCTCCTTTGATCCTCAATTGATGATAACCGGATCTGAGATCTATTTTAGAGAAGTATCTAGCTCCAGATAATTGATCAAACAACTCATCAATCCTTGGCAGAGGGTATTTGTTCTTGATAGTTAACTGGTTTAGTTGTCTGTAATCTATACATAGCCTCATCGACCCATCTTTCTTCTTGACGAAGAGGACAGGTGCACCCCATGGCGATGTACTTGGTCGGATGAAACCCTTCTCTAACAGTTCCATCAGTTGCTCTTTTAATTCCTTCAGTTCTGCGGGGGACATTCTATATGGTGCCCTAGATACTGGTGCTGCTCCAGGGACCAGCTCGATGGTAAAATCGACCTCTCGCTCAGGTGGAATTCCTGGTAAGTCTTTGGGAAAACATCAGCGTATTCGCTGACAACATGGATGTCCTCAACTTTGACTTCCTTCTTTGCGATGACAACAGCAGCAAGAAAGGCCATACAACCTTTCCTCATCATCCTTTTAGCTTGTAGTGCGGAGATAAGTGACAATCTCCTGCGGTTTCTATCCCCTGTGAACACTAGTTTTGGGTAATGGCTAAAGGTTACCCGACTTCTCCTACAATTGATACTAGCCCCATGTTCAGACATCCAGTTTGCTCCCAGTATCACATCATACCCGCCATGTCCATACATATTAAATTGCTGGTAGGTTTTGGGTTTCAATCAACACTTCACTGGATGGCATATGGTTTGTAAGATTGGTGCCAGGACCAATCGGGGTTGACACAACTATTCCGGATTTCATTGGGACGGGTTTCACAGGTAGGGTATCAATAAATGTTTGAGATATAAAGGAATGCGTAGCTCCGTATCAAAGAGAACATATGCGGGTCGGGAAAGAATAGTAAGTGTACCTTCCACGATACCTCCTTCCTCAGTAGCTTCTGTTCCTGAATAGCTTGCAAACGGCCTTGCCTCTTCTGTCCATTCGGACGCTTGTCCTGAGGGGCTTGTTCTTTCAATAGTGGGCAGTCCGAGATCCTATGGTTACGACTACCACAGCGCAGGCATCTCCCTTGCGCTCTCCAGCAATGTTCAGACCGGTGACTAGCTTTGTCACAGTGTTTGCACCTTTCTCCCGTTGCCACCACTATCTGCTTACCTAACTCCTTTGGCTTTTTATCAGTTAGTTCATTTACTCCGCCACTGGGCCTTTTCTTCCCAATGGTCGGCTGGTACCTTCCTGTAGAAGACACTTGCTCTCTTTTTGCGGGTCTTCCCATAATTCTTTCAGCCATCTCCATGGCATCTTCCAGTAACTGAGCCTTCTTTACCATGTCAGCATAGGTTTGAATGTCCATTGGCGCCAGTTGAGTGATGAACTGGGGCCTCAAGCCATTCAGAAAGCATTCGCCTTCATCCTTTCTGTCCCAATTAAGTGAACAGCATATCGGGACAGACGAGAGAATTGGGCCTCATACTCAGCCACATTGAGTCCTCTCTGCTTCAAAGCGGCAAATTCGGCTGCTTTCCGTTCTTGGACCCTCTCAGAAAAGTACTTGGTGTTGAATTGCTCAATGAACTGAGCCCATGTTAGTTGCTGGCCATTTAATGTTGCTTCTACCGACTCCCACCATGCCCTGGCATCCTTTTCCAATTGGAAAGTCGCCAGTAGTACTTTATTCTGGTCTGTGCATTGCATGACCCTGAATATCCTTTCATTTCCTTAACCCAGTGTTCAGCAACATCTGGGTCAGTACTCCCTTCAAACCTAGGCGGATCCATATTCTGAAAATTCCGATGGAGATCACCGGCTCCGCGGTTACCTCCACCCTGGGTGGCTTGTAGGATAGCCAGAGTCAAGTTCTGTATTGTTCGTTGCATGTCCCTAGCCTGGGCACGTTCAGCGGCCATTGAGGTAATAAGTACCTTCAAGATAACAAATAAGTCAGTCATCTAATTATATCATATGTGACTTCTATTCCCATGGCTCTACCCAAGCTTACATTAGGTACGACAGATTTTGACTCGTGTAATCTAGTTTCATTCTATGTTCTTATTCCCTTGGACCCTAAAGTTTAAGGCTCTGATACCAACTGTCACGTCCCGATATTTAGCAGCGGAATAAACACCGGGGGACGTGAACGATACTAACAGGCGTATCATAGTTGAATAGCGCAGAGTCACAATTGAATATAATAACACATTCGAGACTATAATATGGTCACCAAAAGTATGCTTTATTCCATTCCATTCAACTAGATACAACCTCACAAAAGAAGAATTGACTGAAAAGGTTTATTAATCAAATAACAACGTTTCTCTAATACATCGACTACTCAAAATTTCTATCTCTAAGCTAACAACTATTCATATGACATGTGCTCGTCACTCTTGCCCTGTCCCATCTGACTCCACTAGTTCCTCATCACTACCTGAAAAGGGCAGGATGATAGGGGTGAGCGAACTAGCTCAGTAGGATTTACATCTCAATATTGTGCGGGCACTAATATACATGATTAACATCTTAAATGGGCAGATATGCACATGAATATGATGACAATGCATGCTTTTCTAACAAGTTGAATAGCAGAGTAGAACGGATATCATGTCAGATCAAATATCGAATTTCATATACAATGGACAGATATTTCAAGAATAGAATCATATCAAAAGAGATTGGCCATATTCAGACAGATATCATGCGTTCACATGATCAGACGTATCATATCAAATCATATCATATCAGATCAAATCAGACTATCATATCAAATAAGGCACATTCACACAATCTTGCATATCGTATCAGTGCCATGCTACGCACCACAAGTCAATACTCCCGCGGTTAATAAGTACGTTAGGGTGCTCCTCCCCAGGACCAGACAGGGCCCTTATTGCACAGACATTAGTCAAATTGGACCGAAGTCCCACGTTGTGCCGAACAAACATATTCATATTATGGCCACAGAGTTTCAATGGCAAGCTCATTGTAAAAAGGAACATGATCATTCATAGAGTCAAGGTATGACAAATAGCTCAGAGAACAAGGTAGGATATCGACGTATCTTATGTTTCATAAATCATTAATGTCTTGACATGAGGATGTTTCTAAAGACAGATCTTATGTAGAACATGTGCTTTCCTAACATGTATGCAGATGGACAGATAATTAATTTAACACCGGAAAGCATGTAACTATTGAAACTCATATGCAAATCATGACATTAACTCCACTAACAAGTCCACACTAACATGTATTCATCCCTACACACATATCATGTTCTTATCTTATCATTTGACAATAAGCAAGATCACAAGATAATCCAATGAACATAAGGACAATCACAATTCCACATTAGAATCGTATTCATATCATTACTATTTTTCAATGGGTTGATTTATTTTTAGGTCCATGCACACTATATAACATCATGCACATGCTAGTAGACATCATGTAATGATCAGACCCAAAATATACAATTTTGTAAGGGTAGTGTCGACACACCCCTCACTGGTGTCGACACAATGCCTCAGACACAAGGCAAAATAATGCAGAACTGGTCAAGTAGTGTCGACACTGGTCCAGGTAGTGTCGACACAGTGCTTCAAATACAAGGCAAAAAGGTCAAGTAGTGTCGACACTAGTTCAGTGGTGTCGACACTAGAGACAGCTCCCAGAACACCTTCTGGCCAATCTGGGACAGTGTGTCGACACTAGAGACCTTCCCAGAACACCTTCTGAGCTGTTTTGGGATAGTGTGTCGACACTAGCTCAGGTAGTGTCGACACTAGTGCCCTTTCCAGAATAAAACTATAGGCCATGTGGAACCCGAAAACACATCTCATGCAGTGGTTTGCTTACCCCGCTTATAACTCTCTAACGAATGACATTTAGACAAAACGTTCAACATGAAAGATGACTAGATCAACTAGTAGAAGTACTTTGATGTTGGGGGTTTGATCTAATTCAGTCTCTAATCCCAAGAAAATATATGAAGAACAAAAAGTCAAGTGTAGCCCGAAATCGCAGTATCATGCAGAGACTCTCTTACCATGCTCATAACTCTCTAAAGAAAGACTTTTGGACAAAACATCCAACATAAAAGATGATCGTGACTACAAAAAGAAGAACTTTCATGAAGGAAGTCTTGTCAAATTCGGTATCGAATCATGTGCATAATAAGAAGAACGGGGAAAACCCTAACTGGGCACAACTTAGGGAAAACGACTAATACTCTATGCATACTCCATGAAAATTGGGCAAATCAAGTGCAAATGAACATAGACTCGATGCTCTACATGATGGTATAGGTTTTCTTTAATCTTGGCCCGAGAACACCTACCTTTATGAAGATCTAAGACCAGTCGACGTTCTGGACGCAGCAGAGGATGCAGGCGATGAAGCTCCGGGTTCCCAGCCTTTCTCCTTCTCCTCAGAAGCTCTAGCCTGCCTCCAGACGACCCCAACTCGTTGTTAAACCTTCCCCAAGAGTTTAAGGACGAGTTCTTATAGATTTAGGTTGTATTTACAAGTCCTAACAAGACTAGGAAAGGGGCTACGAGTTCTGTTTCCTACTCTCCAAGAAATCTGGGACTCTTTCCTCCAAGGGAGGTAGCAAATGTTTAGGAAACCACCAATTGGGGTTGGGTTCGGTTTTGGCTTACCTACATGACTAATCACCCATATTTTAACCCTAAATTACCCTCCCTAATTACTGCAAAATTACATACACGAATTTCTGGGTAATTTTCCTGTCCTAGTTTTCATCCTTGGGTCAAATGTGCTCCATTGGCCCAAATCTTGTTAATGGATCATTAATACATGGTATTAGAAGTCTCTCCAATCTGTTTATTT
>JACBKR010004265.1:0-24712 GCA_014218235.1 Colocasia esculenta | reverse complement strand
GTTGGTGGCAGGGAACTGGATTTGATATGCGAGTGGAATGGTGATCCCTTCTGGGTGTGGCAAGACAACCACCTATGCCCCATCCCCTAGAATTGAGAGCCCCTCGAAATGGAGTGACCAGAAGGATCGCGAGAGATAAGTGACAGATTTTCATCGGGGGAATCCTCTTGAACCGTGTCACTGTGGGGACGAGGAGGTGAGCGAGGTGCTCAGCAATGGCATACCCTTTTATAGCCTTCTGGACTACAAAGGTGATATCAATTGAGACAAGAAGCTCTGCCAACAGGCCAATCTGTCGGCGAGGACTGGCTTCTCTAGGAGATACCTAATAGGATCCATTCTAGAAATCAAACTCACCTTATGGGCTAAGAAGTAGTGCTTCAATTTCTGCACTACCCATACTAGCATGCACATGTTTTCTCCATGTGTGTGTGAGCTTGAGCTCGAAAGGGTTGAAGAGCCTAGACAGGTAATAGACTACCCTTTCGTTGCCAGAATCATCATGTTACGCAAGGACAACTCCTAGGGAGTCCTTAATAGTTGACAGATATAGGATTAAGGGTTTCCCTGGGATGGGCGCCTGCAGCACGGGCGATTCATGAGATAACTCTTAAGCTCTCGTCGAAGGCTTCTTAACATTTAGCGTTCCATTCAAATTTGGCCCCTCCTTTTAACAGTTCAAGAAAGGGCAACATCTTGAGAGTGTTGAGATATAAATCTCCTTATGAACTATAGTCGACCAATCAAACCTCGAAGTTCAGATATGTTCTTAGAAGGAGGCATCTCATTTATCTCCTTGGCCTTGTGTGGGTCTATTTGAATCCCCCGTTTGCTAACTATGAAACCTAGCAATTTCCTGAAGATACCCCAAACACGCACTTCTTTGGATTCATCTTCAAATTGATATTCTTATGCGCGGCGGAACACTTTAGCAAGCACAGAGGACTGTTCTCTTCGAGTCCGAGACTTCACCACAATATCATCCACGTACACTTCAACATCTATATGAATCATATCGTGGAAGATAGCTAACATTGCCCTTTGATAAGTGGGCCGGCTTTTTCAATCCAAATGGCCTAACCACATAGCAATAAGTTCCCCAAGGCGTGGTGAAGAGGTTTTTCTCTTGGTCCTCGGGGGCTAGACGGATTTGATTACATCCTGAGTACCCATCCATGAACGATAGAGTTTCATACCCAGTGGTGTTATCAATTAGCACATCCAAATTAGGTAAAGGAAATCGTCTTTTGCACATGCCTTATTTAAGTCCCGAAATCAATGCAAATTCACACTCTTCCATCTTTCTTCATTACTGGGACTATGTTCGCCACCCCAACGGACAGAGGACTACACAGATGAACTTGGATTTGTGTAGTTTATCAATCTCCTCTTTCATCTTCAAAGCGATGTGGGGGAGGAATCGTCTCAATTTTTGCTAACGACAACTGCCCCTGCTTCAAATTAACCTATGTCTACTACAATCGAGGTTATTGGAAGCGAAATAAGCGGTGCGGCTGTCCGTGGGAATCCTGATTTTTCTGCAGGTGGAAGCGAGCCCACCCGAGCTCAGGGTGCTGGCAGCAGAGTTGGGGTGCATGGGAACAGAAGGCCCTCACCCAGATCGCCCAAATGACCAGGCGATCGGTGGGCGAAGATCGTGGCTCAAACAAAAGAAGAAAAGGCAGGGTAGCACCCCGAAAATTTTAATTACATAAAAATTCAAATAAATGGAAATAAATAATTTCCCTAATATCGGAGTATTTAAAACATACGTACCATTATCGTATGTGCTAAAACACATCGGAAAATTCATAAAATTATAAATCAACCCTAAATATTATTACTAAATGTTTCACAAAGAAATTTGTGCCAAGAAAATCAGATCATCCAAGTTTAAAGTGTTTCGCGACTTATTATCGTAATTCTGAATAAGTCGTAACATCATTATCACACGTACGTGGATGAGTCAGGAAATTAAATAAAAATCATATATGGACTTCAAATAATATCCTCTAATGACCCATCAAGAAATTTGGTTCAATAAAAATCATTTGGGCTAGGTTTAAGAGTTATTGCGACTGATTATCTAAATAAGGAAACAAGTCGGAAAACCGTTAACACGGAAATACGACGCAATCAAAAATTAAATAAAAGTGTTGGGGAGACTTCCACATTATATATTGATGACCCATTATCATAATTGGGCCAATGGGCAACATTTGCCCAAAAATCAAATAAAACTAGAAAATACATAGAAATTCGTAACCATAAATAAGCTGAAATTAAAAGAGACAATTAGAGTTGAATTGGGATGCAATCATGCATTCATGGCAACCCAAATTCGTGTCTAACTATGAGGGGAGGTTTCCTAATGCCTCACACACTCAAAGGAGGAGGAAATCATCAAAAATAGGAAACCAAACATGCCAATCCCGAAATCCTCTTTTCCTAGTTATAATAGGACTCCTAAACACCATGGTTACTTAAATACTCTTCACCCAAACCCTAGGAACGAATTTAGAACTTGCTAGGTCGTGTGGAGGAGCTCTTGGTGGCTGAGGAGCTGTGGAACGACCACAAGAAGCCGTCTTCTTCCCCTTCTCGTCTGCTGCGACCTGCACAAACCACTCTTTGAAGTCGACCAAAGATAGGTTTTCTCGGGCCAAATCTTAACATATCCTATACCAATGTGTAGAGCATCAAGTTAACTTTCATTTCCCACTGGTTTCATCGAATTTCATTTAGTAGATTTTGAATTATAAGCGTTTTCCAAAGTCGCGCACTGTAGAGCTTTTCCCGTTCTTCTTATTATTCACACGATTTGAGACCGAATTAGACTGAATCATCAACATCAAAGTTCTTCTACTTGTAGTCACGATCATCTTTCATGTTCAACGTTTTTTCTAAACTCTTTAGTTAGAGAGTATGAACCTCGTAAGAGAGTCATGCATAATACTGTGTTTTCGGGTTTGCAGTTAGCCTTAAGTTCTTCCTGTTTTGCTTGAGATTTAAGACCGAAGTAGGTCAAGCCTCCAACATGAAAGTTCTTGTATTAATCGATATGGTCATCTTTCATGTTAAATGTTTTGCTTAAAGATCATTATTTAGAGAGTTATAAACTTCGTAATAGAGTCATGCATGATACTGCGTTTTCTGGTTGCATTTAACTTTCACTTATTCATGTTTTTCACAAGGTTCAAGACCGAATTAGGTTAAACCCCAACAACAAAGTTCTTATACTAGTTGTCCTTGTCATCTTTTATGTTAGACGTTTTGTCCAAATATCAGTAGATCTCATGTTACAAGTCTAACATGTAAGTCGCCATGAAGTCATGCATGTTTAGGGCTTTACCAGTTCTTCCTGTATTTCATGCAATTAGAGACCGATTCAGACCCAGCCCACAACACAAAAGTTCTTCCAATAGATGTCCTCGACATTTTATTTTTGTGAGTTTTGTCTAAAGGTCAGCATATAGAGAGATATAGGCGTTTCATGAATATCACCCTGTGTCAAATCATGGTAGTCTGAACAAGAGCATGTCAGATCCCTGTCGGACTCAGGTGCAGACCCTGTGAACGCGACGCCCGATATGTCGCATTCTGAGGTCGGGTCGCGACAGTACCTCTGTCGCGTTCTGGTTGCGACAGTACCCATGTCGCCTTCTGCCTGCCTGATCTGACGACCCCGTCGCCTTCCTTATATGCTATGTCGCGATCTCAGGATTTTTACTGGAACCACGTGTTTTCTTACAAGTTTTCCGCATATACCCAAGATCTGTTTAAATATGATATTTACTGTGTAAGTTGCCTGTCTTGGGTCTGATCATTACATGATTGTTATTTAATGGCTTAAAAATTGATTAACCCATTTAAAAGCTTTAATTACATGAATGCTATTCTAAGTGCTCCTTAAATGTTATGATCCATTCATGTTTCTTGTGATTTAATCTTCCTACTGTTCTTCCACGTTTAAATGATAATGGTTATCATAAAATCTTGCAAACCATGACTTGTTAAAGTGCATAGTTTTATTCCATGTTATATTGTCAAGTGCTTCTGCGAGTTTGAGACCGATGGTTTGAGAATTGAGACACGCGTACCGCACTACACACTAGCACTGTTAGGTAGCCTTTTCTTGGGAAATTGGAAACTCTCTACCGGTCATTCCGAATCGGTAGACTAGCGACCTTTTCACCAAGGCCTCCGTAAATCTCCTCTGACCATGGATTCCTACATGGCCGACGAGTTGGTTGTACCATTGAAGTTCCCTGGAGATAGCGTGCACTTCCTTTCTCTTCTTGATCTCGTGAGTGTGACTTACAAACTAGACTAAAGCCATTAATGTAAAGATTGAACAAAGTATAAATTGTACCGTTATGCTGCCGAATTTATCTCTTGACCATTGTTCTCATGAAATCATGTTCAATTAATTATTACTTCTTCTTCTCATCATCATCATGAACATGACATTACACATGCTACGTTTTGAAACTCTCATTGGCCATTATTAATGACTGTGGGTATCTACATTTAAAAATTTACATGAGATGCTGACAGGGCACGGCGTGTGTCCAAGGGCTCCAATCTAGCCCCAATGACGGCGAGTCATAGATATACTGTTAACCATGGGGTATAATGATTACTAGCGTTGCATCTGCGCTGGGAGTACTTTCTTGCTTGTTGAATGATAGATACATAACCACATACACGTGTCCTGGTGTACATTCTTGATGGATCTTTTCTTGGTGTACATTGGTGTCTACGTGCCTGATTAGTGTTACTTGATCGTGCTTGTGAAATCTTGCTTGCTTGCTTGCGTTATATGGCCATTCTGCATTTAATGCAATTAGTGATATCTTGCGTTCTTGACATCAATGAAATCTTGCGTGCTTGTACAAAGTGATCTATTGCTAGTTCGATCTTGTCATCTTGTTCACAAATCTCGTTCTATCATAATCACTCTCTCTAGCTTGTTTTATATATCATGTTTTAACGAGTTTTATTCGTACTTGCATATCATTCATCGTACTTGCCTAGTTCTAAATGTTAATCACTTATATCATTGCCCGCACATTGAGATATAAATCCTACTGGGCTAGTTTGCTCATTCCCTACTTTTACCCAATCTAGGTGACTATGAAGTTCAAGAGGAAGAGCAAGTCGAGGATGGGAATGCGTCCGAGTGATGAGCGTTCCAACTATGAGTCTAGTTATAGTAATTTGCTTTGAGAGTTAGAACATGTAGTAGGAAGTGAGAAGTATTATGTACTTTCCTTTCATTGAGTCTTAGTCCTGTAATAGTTTCTATTTGAATACAATGAGCTGAGATTTGATTACAATTTATATTGCGTTCAACATATGGGCCCTATTGTGATGTTGTGTTGATATACATTTAGTGCGTGCTAGCTAGAGGCTTATTTGCCGACTGCCCACGTCTCGGAATATCGACTCGAATTAATTAATAATATCCGCTGCGTAATTCTCGGGACGTGACACGGGATCGCCTCCAGGAAGAGGAGAGTGTGACGGGGATCGCCGTCAAGGGAGCGGGAGCATGCGGGTGACGAGGATCACCGTCGACAGCAAGGGAGCACCGGGACAGGGATCGCCATCCGAGTGCTAAGAACGGGGGTGACGGGATCATCATCAAGCAAGGGGATTGCAGCCGGAAGTGACGGGGATCGCTGCTAGGAGTTGGGATCAAAGTGGGGAACTAGTGCTTGAAAGGAGAGGAAGGACGGGGATCGCCGTCCGATGAAGGAGGAAGGAGAGAAAGATGGGGATCGATGTCTGGAGAAAAGGGAGAGAAGACGGGGATCGCCGTCCGATTGATGAGGGGATTGAAGGGAGGAAGCACACCCATTTTTTTTTATTTTTTTTATATTTAAAATGAGGAAATAAATAAACAATCCTACATGCGGAGGCGTCGGGAAAAGGACAACACCAAGCCATTAAAGAAAATAGTGAAAAGGGATGAAGAAACAGTTAACGCTTTGAGAGCGTCAGGGGAGAATTGGAGGATAAGAGGAGAGAAGAGGGGATGAAGTCAAATTTATATACAAGGATGGAAGACACAAAATGGGTAAGAGGCTAGGAATACCGTGGCCAGAACTCCTTTACTGGGTTGATGGGGTTTATAACTTCAAAGTCCTCACCATGTCCAAGCAACTGTCGCTTGGTGGTGGCTGCTGATGCTGAATCTGCCATTGCTGGAGGCTGTGCGGTGCTATCCTCGCTGAACAAACGACTGACTACTGAGACAAGGTCTTCAAGGTCCTGTTCTTCTGTCTCTGCTACCTGAGGTTGCATGGTGTTGTCCTCCTTGAACAAAAAACTGACAGCTGAGACTAAGTCTTCTAGATCTGGTTCTTCCATCTATGTGTCTTCAGGCCTTCTCTTTTTTGTTTGGCCGCCGGGCCTCGAAAGCTTGATATGCTGATGTCGCAGCCTCCATTATGACAATGTGTAACCCAGTTGGATGGGTCCCCTAACAAAATGGTCGTAGAGTGTCCAGATGAGAGGCCCTTGGTCTAACTTTGACAAGTGTGCTACCCATTCTTGGTATCCAAGGCCATGCTTTATGAACTTTTTGGGATCATCAATGATCCGAGTCCGCCCCTGAAAGTGAGCACCTAGACCCTTTCCTGGCTGATACCCAATTCTGACCATGATATTCCAGCCCTTGGTATTTAAGAGTGTGCCTTTCTTGATATCTGCCACTGATGGGATATGATTTGGCGGCTGCTGGAAAATGTGTAAGCCCAAGGAAAATTCACATCAAGTACTGAGATAATGGGCTTGTTGGACGGCCAGACTGATGGCAATACTTTCTCGATGGCCTCAACTGTGTGAATTGTCGCTGCACTCTTGACCTTGACTATTCTCCCTTGGAAGGGAACTTCAAACACTGATGAACAGTAGATGGCACCGCCCCTAATGCTTCAATCCAAGGGAGACCCAGAATGGCCTTAAAAGTAGGATCTATGTCTAGCACATAAAAATCCACAGTCATGACAAGTGGGCCCAATTCAGTTTGCAAAGAGATGATGCCATGGCAAGCCTGCCGAGAGTTGTCGTACGCCGCTATGGTTGTAGGGGTAGGCTGCAGTCGGTGTTCGGAAATATTGCAGGCCCTTAAGTGCTCAGTGGACATACATTAATAGAAGTTTATGTATCGACCACGTGGCATCCACACCCACTTTGTTTATGGTCAAGGTGACACACGAGGCATTTTTCTGGCCTCTGGAGGAGATAACTGACCATCTGCGAAGGTAATTGTTGGCCCCTTGTTTACATAGAGAGCACAGAGGGCAGATTGTCGGGGTTCATGTCTTCACCACCATGACCCTTTGCAGGAAGTCTCTTAGGGTGTCTTGGTGTGTTTGCGACCTTTTGATTAGCTCGAGGATGGATATTTTTTTCGGGGTCTGGTCCAAGTGCTTCAAAATGTCATATTGGGTCCCCGGGACTGGATCTATCTCCTCAATCTCTTGCTGCTGCTGATTGTTGGATGGCTGGGTGGGCTGACTTGCATAGATATGGATGCATTTGGGTACATCCGATGAAACATCTGCCCGCTCTGTAGGGCGAGGTTATGGTGAAGTGGAGGAGGAGTGGCGTCAAGGATGGAGGGGTTGGCTATTATGGATGCCAGTGCAGGGAGAATAGGACATTGAGAGGTGACTAGATAACAGGCGCATGACGGTGGAGTCGTAGTGTGGCCAGGTGATGGTGGCAATGGTGGGTGTGGAGAGGCAGGTGTGGCGGATGTAAATGTGGTGGTAGTAGGTGCGGCATGGGTAATAGCCAAAAGCTGAATCACTTCGTGCTCATCGTCAAAGGCCCACGCGGCTACTGGTGTGGATGGTGGATGACGGGGTTAACTTGAGTGCGTGGAGGAGGTGGTGGAGCAGGTTGTGGGTTCGGAGCGGGCTGATGTTGCAGCATAGGATTGCGGATTATGCCGAGGTCATTGGCTGGCTGCTAGGGTTGCTGTGGCTGTTGCTGCTGGTATTGCTGCTGGAGGGTTGCTGAAACTGTTGTTGTTGTTGTTGGAATGTTGCTGTTGTTGTTGTGGCTGCTGTCGCCTTTGTTGCTGTTGTTGCTGCCTTTGACCCTGTTGGTCCCTCAGTGTCTGGATCAACCTCTTCATCTCAGCCCAATCAATCTAGTTCTGCTCATGGAGGTCATATATATGTCCTGAAATTGGAAGCAATCTGGTCCGGATGGCGATGGTACACACAGTACTTTGTCTGGTCCACTGCCATGTTCCAGTTTGGTTTCTTGGGAGGGAGTCTAAGGGCATTAAGAGACAGAGGGCTGCAAAGATGTCGGATAGTGTTTCTGGAAGAGGAGGGTACTGAGCTCTCTTGGTCCCATTGGGCTTCCTCGGAGGATAGCCATTTTGGGGTGGAGGGACTTGATTGTATTGGCGTATGTCTTGCTGAAGATTCTGGGTCTGAGGAGGTGGTTGTCTGTTATTCCATGGCTACTGGGATTGCTGGTTAAGGGGTGACCTACCCACCAAGCCTTGGGGGTTGTTCACTGTACCTACTTGTTCGTTGGTTTGGACTCCCTCGGTGACAGGACCCTGAGGCTTCTTGGGATAACGAGATTTAGGGGTCTCAAACATGGAATGGGTACACGAGTCCTTAAGTTGTGTCTGGATGAAACTGGCTCGTCTATACAATTGGTGCATAGTGGTGATGTCATTCATGGCCAGGATGGCTCGGTAGGTCGGGGTAGCATTGGAAATTTAGCAGCTTGACCTTTCTTCCTCGAGCATAGGGCAGCAGACCTTGGCAGCTAGGGAGCGCCGTCTGTCGGCATAGACTGAAAATTCCTCATCAGGTTTCATCTTTTCAGCCACTAGATCTTGGAACTGCTGTAAGAACCTCTCTTAGACTATTTGAAAGTCCTCAGCTTCCTCGGGGGTTAGACAATAAAACCACTTGAGGGTCGGACCATCCAATGACTTCCGGCACAAGTACGGTATAGGTGGCGATTGTACTTGTCCGCGCAGACTCATACACAAAATCATTCAAACGCACATAAGGGTCTCCTACCCCAGAGTACCACCTATAGACCGGGAGTTCTAACTGGGGTGGAACCCGGAGATGCTGGAAGGAGGAAGAGGAATGTCTGCGGCCTTCCGCGGGTCCAATTGTCTCCTTAGATCATGGAGCTCCATCTTCATGGTCGTCCACTCCGCGAGGAAGTCGGAGGGAGACGTGGCATGGTGAGTAGTGTGGGACGGAACAACACTCAGGTCAGCGACAACTCTCTCACACTACCCACTCGTAGATTCCAGAGAGAGATAGAAGGAGGTAGGAAGAAGAATACAAGAACACCAGATTTTACGTGGTTCGGAGGCAAGAAGCCTCCTACGTCCACAGCCACACCAGCTTTCAATGCTTCTTCTCCAAGAAAAAAACATACACTGTGTCACATACAAAGAGGACAAAACCCCCCTTTATATACTAGGAAGAAAGGGCGCCACAATCGAGTCTCATAAGGGCAAAAGGTCCTGACTCTGAATCGCCTCAGAACGACATTCGACTGCATAAGTCGAATCCTCCATATTTGACATTCGACTACATGAGTCGAATCCTTCATGCTGACATTCGAATGCATGAGTCGAATCATTCACATCTGACATTCGACTACGTGAGTCGAATCATTCAATCGACTGCTTCATTTCTGACTTCGGCTGTGGCAGTCGAATGTCGAACCACGACCTGACCCCTTATGGAGATATGCTTCAGAGTTCGGGCTCCACATTCTAACAGAGTAGGGATGAGGGAGCGGGGTTGCTCCAAAGAGTAGGACCTCTCGCGGGGAAGGAGAATAGGTTCAGCCCTATAGAATGAGGAGACTGGAGGGGATTTGGGTTGACATCCTACGCCGTGAAGTAGCTGGGCTCAGAAAAGCGAATAGCCCGCGGATGGAGGGGTGTAGGATCTGCCACCACGGAGGGTACGTGTGGTGCGGAAATAACATGAGCGGAGGAAGCTGCTTGTTGAGCAAAACTGTGAGTGGGAGGAGATAAGGGTTGCTTGCTTTGGCAGTGGCCAGAAACTCACGGACTTGGTCCGGACTCAGATAAGGGAGAAGTTGACTAAATTGAGTATGTGGGTCATCTGCCCTAGAAGGAGAAGGAGGGTGGGACTGACCACCGGTGGCAAGAGAGGGCTCGATGTGCCCGGAGAGGACATCCGTGGAGGGCTAGGCTACATCCTCCAGAAGCCCAATGGGCAGAGAATCATTAGCAAGGACGCGGAAATGGTCCATGTCGAATAGGGGATTATGATATAGAATGATAGAGGGAGGGGACTGACTCGATCTACCTAAACAGTGACGTATGCACTGCCCCTAAGCAATTAGGGGAGATGACACCTATCAAGCAAATCCTAGACTCTATCACAAACAAGAAAGGACTGTGAGATAAGAAGGGATGCACCGAATAAGCACTCAAGTTATCATGATTAGCGTCCAAATTTTAGAGTTTGCACTTAACCTTTAAATGGATTGACTAATGGAATATCACTCAGTCAAGTGGGACCCTAATAGGTATGAACTCAAGTCCTTCGGTGTGACTAAGGGTGGTACACAATTCACACGTGGAGATGGCCCCAACTAAGGGTACAACCTGCCCGGTGAACCGCAACGTTTGTACGGTCACGGGGACTTACGGAGGTCCTCAGGAGGCGGCCCTAGTCAGCCCACGAGTGCTCGCGGGTGAGAGGACTCACTCAACCAAGGGGGATATCCTATCAACATGGATCAATAGTGTATGCACGGGCCTAGGTGCCTAAAAATGTATGCAATATCTAACTAATGACAAAACAGGGTGACTAACAAGTCTAGGGTAACGTCGCAGTGGCCAGATACGCCGCGTCCCTATGGCGACCGGCAACCCAACCGCAATATCAACAGAGTCCTAGGAACTGTAGTCACACGCAAACAAATGACAAACATACCAACCTAACAAACAATAGAAGCATGGAATTGCCAGAATAACACAACAAAGATCATGGATCAAACAGAAACCGACACATGGATCAAAAGCATTAACAACTAATGCATACCTGAAGATGCGACAGCCAACCACGGCGCGACCTTATCACGACCTCACGATCCGCCGCGACAGAGCCTGAAAACTGACAGTAGAAGAAAAGGAAAAATCCGAACCCTAGCGAGATTCAAACACTCATGAACGGGAATGGAAGAGACATAGATGGATCCACAGAAAAGAAATAAGGTGGACAGAAGGGGAGAGGCACGTACCTTTTGTCGCATGGCTACCTTAGATGCGACGAGATCGCAACGATGCGATACGCCGCGTCTCCGACAGAGAACAGAAGCTCCAAAAACAAAACAAAATACACCTAACAGGGTTCTACGAAGGCATTAAAACAATCAAATATGGCAGACAATCAGGCTAAAAAATCACGAGGCTAGCACTAAAGGTCCCACCGTGATCACGAAAAGGTGAAATCACGGGGAATGTGTGACCCCCAAAACACGCAAACATGTATTGGCTATAAAAGCATGGAAATATGGATGTGATCTCCACCTAGATAGTTGCCTAATGATAAGGACTAAGCAGGCTAACTAAGCTAGGAAAAGGAAAGAGGACAGAAGGACTTACTGATATCGCGACGGGGGACCCCGCCGCGATGGAGCTGATGTCGCGACGCCCGCGCAGGGCGCGTCTTACTGTCACGTCGCTCCCGTCTGTCGCATCCTCTACAGTGCGGGAGAAAAGAGAGGGGACCTTCTTCCTGTCCTCCAGCCGGCCAGAGGACTAGAGCTTCTCGTGAAACTTCACTTGGGTGCCTACCAAAACATTGAAAACAATGAAAGAAACCCTGTTAGAACGAGTTAAGCATAGTATCCATTCAAAAATGAAAGAGAAAGAGGGAGCATGGGGGGAACGAACGTGGGGGTAGTTTTTAAACCCCTAGGGTGATGGGAAAACGTGGGAAAGGAAGGAAATGCACCCTATCTAAAAAAGAAAATAATATGCATGAAGAAATAAGGAGAAGGGGGAAGAGAGAAAGAGCCCCATGTGGGGCAACTCCCTGGCGTAAAATGGCATCTTTAGGTGCTTCAGAAGCTATGAACAAAGATGGAGTCGCCCTCCTCACGCACCACACTCCATAGATAGGCAACTGAGCATGTCTTGAGGTGGAGAAAGTGAGGAAAAGAGAGGAAAAGGAGGGCTGCGAGGTTAAGTCCAGACCACCCAAAATTTCGGCAGCCCTTGGGGTAAGAATGGGCTCTCCTCGCTCTGAAGGGGGTGGTCTTGCTTATATAGACCAAGAAGAGATAAAATCCCATTTTTTATGATAATTTCCCAAGTAAAAAGATAAAATCCATTAAAATTCATGGGTGAGAGTCCAGAGGGAGCTTCAAGGAGTCCCCCAACCTCTAGATGCGCTCAGGTGGGTTGGGAGGTTGCAAGGGATGAGGATAAGGCCATGGGAGGATAAATAGGAGGTGGTTGCGGTGGCCAACATATGCGGCCGTTGTCGTGACGGGTCATAGGGGCGCGACAGGGATGAACGCGACTATCAGAAGGGGCGTGACAGCAAGGCCACGTGCATGGATATGCATGGGCTATCGCGACGGCCATAGGGGACGTAACAAGGGTTGATGCGGCACCACGACCCTTCGCGTTAAGGAAAATCGATTATTCTTGAATTATTGGCTAATCAAAAGGGAGAATAATGGGCATTTAAGGATCAAGGACTCTTTTAAAAGATAATGGATGGGATTTTAAGAAAATTAGGCTCTTAATGGGATCAACACAAAGCTAATGGTGGGCTCAAGGTGAGTGACCAACTTGGGGCTCTCAAGACAAGAAATGTAGTTCAACTTGTTGGCTAGAATCGGGTGTCTACAACTAGGACACTTAGTCTTAGTGGACTTTTTTTTTTTTTTGGCAAATATCTGGAGAGGTGGAAGGAGAGTGCTCACCCTTCAGAGAAGGGATAAGGAACCACTCCACCTGCACACAACAACCAGAGAGATTTTATTAATAAATGGTAAAGAAAGATACATCAGGGCCTTAAGGAAGGAAACCCTGCCTTATCCAGACGACAGGGTCCCTTAACAGAAGGAGGAAGATCGGCCAGGAAAACCAAAAATTACAAGCTTCAATAGAGGAGCAACCAAAGGTAGCCAGAGCATCCGCAACCTGGTTAGCTTCTCTAAAACATGACAAATAGAAACACAGAGAGACTGACATTTAGATAATATGTTAGTAACAGGATAAACAAGCTTCCAAGGACAAGGAAACAGACCTTAATGATTTGCACAAGAACCAAAGAGTCAGACTCAATAAGAAAATTAGTAACACCTTTAGCGCTGTACAACCTAATCCATCCCTTAGAGCAAGCGACTCAGACTCAAGGCTGGATCGAATGTTGGGGTATCGATGTGCAAAGCAGAAAATAACATCCCCACGATCATTCCGAAGAACGCCACCACCTACTGCGACGCCCGAAGAGTGCTTGAGAGCGCCATCAACGTTGAGCTTGAATCTCCCCGTGGGGGGAAGCAACCACTTGACAATCTTTGGGGACTGTCTAAAAGGCTGAGGAAGATGAATCCTCAGTGAGAAATAGACCTACGCTGATCAAGAGCAACGTCTTTCAGAGCGAGCACCGAGGCGCTAATAGCATCCTGCACATTCATCCGAACTTTAAATAACACGTGAGAGCTAGACATGGTAACTGAATCGAATCTTGCGCGGTTTCGACTGCACCAAATCTCCCAAATGACAAATAAGAAAATGAATCGAGCAAGCTTCCACCAAGCAGCACCACCAAATCTAGTAGACAGGTAGGAGATAGGTGCATGCGCTGCATTTTGCACAGTCAAATTCTGAAACTTGAGCACATCAAAAAGAGAGTCCCACACATCATTGGCTACATCACTGGTAAAGAACAGGTGGGTACTGGATTCAACACTTGGGATAGTGCAGCAAGAACACTTGGAACAAAGAGGAATTCCACAACCCGTCAGAACTTCATCTGTCGGAACACAACCTTTCACCAGACGCCAGGCAAGAATAGACCACTTTAAAGGGATATCACGGCTCCAAAGATTGCCCCAGCCAGCAACAAAGCCACTTTGAGAAAGGTTCCTCACTGAAGAGGAAGTGAAAATACCATCAGAGTTTGGACACCAAATCCACTTATCCACATCACCATAAACCGCAATAGAAATATTGAGAACTGTTGGAGGGCAGAACTGATGTGCCAGCATAAGGTGGCGACCTCCAGATTCCTGAATAACGTCATTGACAGACAGATGCTTGTGTGGAAGACTCCGCCATATATTTTCTGGAAGGAAGTTGTGTAAAGGGACAGACCCAGTCCAAACATCATACCAAAAACTAACCATAGAATTCATGCTTGCAAGGAATACTCGATGGTTGGAAGCAACCAAGGAGGACGCATGCCTCCATAGTCGCCTATCATCTGCAGACATCAACATATAAGTAGCTTCCGAGTAATGACTAATATGAAGATATTTTGCCTTGAAAAAATTACCCCACCAAGAATCACCATTAATCACTTTCCATAGCATTTTAGTTCTTAGAGCAATTTGCATATCATGAATGTTAAGAACCCCAAGACCCCCACACTCTCTGGGCTTCGCAATATTTTTCCAGGAGACCCAGTGCTTCTTCGGAGAGCCTTCATAAGAACCCCAGAAAAAGTTGGCAAGCAACTTGTGAAAGCTTTTGATGACCAAACTGGGGATAGAAAAGATGACATAGTGTAGATTGGAATGGCAGATAACACATGTCTCACAAGAACCAGCCAGTGATATGGCCAATAGATCGGCTGATAGATGAAGACGCCTTTTCATGAAGAATGAAGGAACTCTTTGCCACATTAATCATCTGCCCCGAGGCTGCCTCGTAGGCCCTCAAAAAAACCATAAGGCGCTGAACATGTCTGGCCGAACCATTGGAGAAGATGAGAGTATCATCAGCAAAAAAGAGAGGATATGAGGGGACAACGTCTCAAGGTCTGATAGGCTCCACCAAGACTTCGAGTAAACAAGTTTGACAGCCCCCTACTTAAAACCTCTTGAGCCAAAATGAAAAGCGCAGGAGCTAGAGGGTCCCCCTGGCGAACACCTCTGGAGGATTTAAAAAAACCATGAACTTCACCATTAAAAAGCATAGAGAACCAGCAATTAGAGAGAAGAGGCTCAATAAGAGAAATAAAACTGATAGAAAAACCGAACTTGTGCAGCACCGCATAGAGGAAATCCCATTCCAATCGGTCATAAGCCTTGGCCATATCCAGTTTAAGGATCACATTCCCACCTCTGCATTTCCTGGTGAGATGCTGCGCTATTTCCATGGCTAAAAGAGACATTTTCAGATATACTCTTTCCTTAACAAAAGCACCTTGTTCTTCAGATATAATAAAGGTAGAACCTGAGCAATCCTGTCATTAGAATCCGGGAAATAATTTTGTAGAAGAAGTTGCATAGACTGATAGGCCGAAAATCAGCACAGACCTTAGGACGATCAATCTTCGGAATCAAAGCAATTAAGGATGAAGTGAAACCCCTGGGAAGAGCATGACCACAAAAATAGGCTTGCACAGCACTACAAACATCAGATTCAATAAAACTCCAGCATGAGTGAAAGAAGTGACCAGTGAAACCATCAGGCCCCGGGGCGCTATCAGGGGACATAGACATGACAACTCTTTTGATTTCTTCCATAGGCAGAATGGAACAAAGCATGTCATTGTGGTTGCTGTTAAGGACAGTAGGAATAATACCCATTAACTCCTGATTGATACTGTGGTCTTCCGACGTGAAAGCCTTAGAAAAGTGTGCAACAAATAAAGAAGCTATGTCGTCCTTATTGTCCACAGGATCGCCTCATCATTGTTGATTTGGGAGATGATAGATTTTCTACAATGGGAATTAGCATAAGCATGAAAAAATTTGGTGTTCCCATCACCTTCTTTCAGCCATTTTAACCTGGATTTCTGTCTCCAAAAATTTCTTCCTGAACATGGCAACGCAAAAGAGCTTGGTGGGCGACTTGCAACTGGTCACTGTTTCCCTGGGAGTCGTCAGCATCAAAATTGGATTGAGCAATCTGAAACTCATCTTCAGCAGTCAAAACATTGTTAGTAACATTCTTGAAGATATTCTTATTCCACTGACGGAAAAAGGTTTCATGTGCTTTAATTTCATCGCCATAGAAAGCAAAGGGTAAGATGTATGAGGAGCTGCCAGCCAGCTCTGCTTAGCGTCAGCCAGAAATCTGTCATGGGAAGTCCACATTTGTTGGAAAAAAATCTAGAAGGCATACGTTGCACAGCGGGGGAAGTAGAAACAATAAGAGGGCAGTGATCACTGCATGCCCGAGATAAATGTTGAACCTGAATGTCCGGCAAGGTGAGAACCCATTCACCATTTAATAGCACTCTAGGTTTGGGTTTGTGATTGTTGATGATTTATCTAGGTTTACTTGGGTATTTTTTGTAACACCCCGGAAATTCGGTAATGGGAAAATTAGAAATAAATCGAAAACGATAAAATCAATATTTGTGAAATAGCAAAAATGCATGTGTCATTATCATACATACAAAAAACAATTAGAAAATTTTCATAAAAACCACAATTCAACTCTAAATAATACTCCCTAATGACCCACTGAGAAATTCGTGTAAAGGAAAATTGGATGGTCCATGTTTAAGACGTTTTGCGAATGAGTATCGTAATCAGGAGATAAGTCAGGAAATCATTATCACACATACATAGATGAGTCAGGAAATTAAATAAAAATCACAGATGGACTTCAATAATATCCTCTAATGATCCATCAAGAATTGGGTCAATAAAAGTCATTTGGGATATATTTAAGAGTTAGTGTGACTTCTTATCGTAATTAGGAAATAAGTTGGACAACACATTTAGCTGTATAAATGAGATCATAAACTAAATGAGAAATTTATGGTGGACTCCAAACAATATGAGGGGATAGTCCATAAAAGAAATTGGATCAATGAAAAACTTATGTCACATGTACAAATTCAAGTATGAAATTAGTAAATAAATAACTTCCGTATTATCGGAATGATAGAACTTACGTACCACTATTGTACGTGAGAAAACACATCGGAAAATTTGTAAAAATTATAAATCAACCAAAAATATTTCCCTAAGTGTTCCACGAAGGAATTCGTGTAACGAAAAATCTGATTGGTCGAGTGTACGTCACACGTGACCAAGTTACCTGAATTAGGAAACTAAGTCGGGAAATTGTTAACACGGAAAAATAACCCAACTATAAACTGAATAAACATATTGGAGAGACTTCCAATGTCACGTATTAATAACCCATTAACAAGATTGGGCTAATGGAGCACATTTGGCCCAAGGATAAAAATTGGGACAAGAAAATACCCAGAAATTCGTGTACGTAATTATGCAGTAATTAGGGAGGGCAATTTAGGGTGAAATAAGGGTGATTAGTTATGTATGGTAAGCCAAAACTGGACTCAACTCTAAGAGGTGGTTTCCTAACCTTTGCTACCTCCTTTGGGTGTGAGAATCCCAGATTTCTTGGAAAGCAGGGAGCAGAATTCGCAGCCCTTTCCTAGTCCCATTAGGACTTGTAACTACACCCTAAAACTATAAGAATTCCACACAAAACATTTAGGGAAGGGTTAGCAACAAGTTTGGGTCATGAGCAACAAGTTTGGAGCGCTGGAGGAGTGGAGAACGGCTGGGGAAAACGTGATCTTCCTCAACCTCGCTCTGCATCAACTCAGAAATCTGCAGAGAGTTCTTAGCATTTAAAGGTAGGTGTTCTCGGGCCAAGATTAATGAAAACCAAACCATCATGTAGATCTTTGAGTCTAGGTTCATTTGCACTTGGTTTGACTAGTTTTCATGGAGTATACATTGTGTATTCGTAGTTTTCCGAAGTCTCGCACAGTTAGGGCTTTTCCCGTTCTTCTTATTTTGCCTATGATTCAAGACCGAAGTAGACTAAACATTCTTCATGAAAGTTTTTCTACTTGTAGTCACTATCATCGTTATGTTGGACGTTTTGTCCAAAAGCCTTTCTTTAGAGAGTTATAAGCATGGTAAGAGTAGTCTCTGCATGATACTGTGATTTCGGGCTGCACTTAGCTTTATGTTCTTCACATGTTTTCTAGGGATTAGAGACCGAACCAACATCACAGTTTCTACTAGTTGTCCTAGTCATCTTTGGTGTTGAATGTTTTGTCTAAATGTCATTCGTTAGAGAGTTATAAGAAGGGAAAGTGAATCGTTGCATGAGACATGTTTTCTGGTTACACTTGATTTATATGTTTTTGTCTGTGAGGGCCACTAGTGTCGACACTACCTGATCTAGTGTCGACACACTATCCAAAAACAGCCCAGAAGGTGTTCAGGAAAGCTCTCTAGTATCGACACTACCTGACCTAGTGTCGACACATTGTCCAGTTTGACCCAGAAAGTTTCTGGGAGCTGATCTAGTGTCGACACTACCTGCTCTAGTGTCGACACATTGTCCCATATTGGCCAGAAGGTTTCTGGAAGCTGTCTCTAGTGTCGACACTACCTGATCTTGTGTCGACACTACTTGACCATTTTGCCTTGTATTTGAAGCATTGTGTCGACACCACTTGATCTATTGTCGACACTACCCTTACAAAAATTGCATATTTTGGGTCTGATCATTTCATGATGTCTACTAGCATGTGCATGATGTATATAGTATGCATGGACCTGAATAAATCAACCCATTGAAAAATAGTTATGATATGAATACGATTCTAATGTGTAATTGTGATTGATCTTATGTCCATTGGATTATCTTGTGATCTTGCTTATGGTCAATTGATAAGATAAGAATATGATATGAATGTGGGGATGAATACATGTTAGTATGGACTTGCTAGTGGAGTTAATGTCATAATTTGCATATGAGTTTCCATAGTTTTATGTTTTCTGGCATCCAAATAATCATTTGTTAATTGCATACATGATAGGAAACATCTGTAACTCGTCACTTACATATTTGCACGAATAGGCACACCTTATTGGGAATTGAGAGCACATGTTCTACATATGATCGTCCTTTGAAACATCCTCATGTCAAGACATTAATGAATTATGAAACATAAGATACGTCTATCCTACCTTGTTCTCTTGAGCTATTGTCATACCTTGACTCTATGAATGATCATGTTTCTTTTACTACGAGCTTGTTATTGAAACTCTGTGGCCATAATATGAATCTATTTGTTCGGCACAACGTGGGACTCCGGTCTAAATTTGATCCAATGCCTGTGCAATAGGGGCCCTGTCCGGTCCTGGGGAGGAGTGCCCCAACGTACTTATTAACCACGGGAGTATGGACTCTTGGTGCTTGGCATAGCACAACAAACACGCAAGATTGTGAAAATGTGCCTTTGTTTGATATGATAAGTTTGACTTGATATGATATGATACGTCTTTCATGTGAACACATGAGATCTGTTTGAATATGGCCAATCTCTTTTGATACGATTCTACTCTGAAATATTTGTTCATTGTATATGCAACTCGACATTTTGATCTGATATGATATCTGTTCTATTCTGCTATTCAATCGGTTAGTATTGCATACATTGTCATCATATTCATGTGCATATCTGCCTATTTAAAATGCTAATCATGTATACTAGTGCCCGTACAATATTGAGATGTAATCCTACTGAGCTAGTTCTCTCACCCCTATCATCCTACCCTTTTCAAGAAGTGATGAAGAACCAGTGGAGTCCGATGGGGCAGGGCAGGAGTGATGAGCACCCGCCATATGAGTAGATGACAGTTTAGAAATAGACATTTGAGTAGTTGATGTATTAGAGGGACATTGTTATTGGAAAGAACCCTTTTCAGTGAGTTCTTCTATGTAAGGTTTTAAGTAGTGGATGGAAATGGAATAAAGAGTACCTTTGATGATGTTATTATGATCTGAAATGTGTGGTTATATGTAATTGTGACTCGACGTTATTCAACTGTGATACATCTGTTTGTATCGTTCATGTCCCCCGGTATTTATTCCGCTGCTAAAATATCGGGGCATGACAGTGGTATCAGAGAACCTAAACTTTAGTGTCCAAGGGAATAGGAACATAGAATGAAACTAGATCACACGAGTCAAAATCTATCGTACTTATGTGAGCTTGGGTAGAACATGGGAATAGAAATCACATGTGATATAATTAGATGACTGACTTATTATTATCTGAAGGTACTTATTAACTCAATGGCCGCTGAATGTGCCCATGTAGGGACATGCAACAAACCAATACAGAACTTGACTCAGGCTATCTGCAAGCCACCAGGGTGGAGGTAACCGCGAGCCGGTGATCTCCATCGGAATTTTAGGAATATGGATCTGCCTAGGTTTGAAGGGAGTACTGACCCAGATGTGCTGAAACACTGGGTTAAGGAAAGCACCAGTATCTAGGGCACCATATAGAATGTCCCCCGCAGAATGAAGGAATTAAAAGAGCAAGTGATGGAACTGTTAGAGAGGGATTCATCCAACCAAGCACATCACCAGGGGTGCAAGGTGGGAATAGTTGATCGATTGACTAAGTCGGCTCATTTCTTGCCGATTAAGAGTACCTGGTCAATGGATGTATTGCTGCCGAACAAGCCGGGCTTCCCCTAAGTCCTAGGCAATTAGGAATGATAGGATAAGTGTCATTATAACCCTTAGCTTGTGTCAAGAACTTTGTACCTACCTGGTGAGATTGGGTAGAAACATGGGCTTAGTCAAAAATTTTATATAACTAAATATTGTAAGTTACAAGGCATCAACAAGGAGTAAATAAGACTGGACGGGTGATAGTTTATTTTAAGGAACTAAATAAATAGCATGGAGGATATACCTACACCATATCTGGACGGACAAA
Organism: Colocasia esculenta; assembly: GCA_014218235.1. Lineage (NCBI taxonomy): Eukaryota > Viridiplantae > Streptophyta > Magnoliopsida > Alismatales > Araceae > Colocasia > Colocasia esculenta. Next base: position 3,743 of record JACBKR010004265.1, on the reverse strand, counting down.
GATCGGTCCAAAGATTAACAAAGCACTACGACAAGCTGCGCAATTGTTAAGGATGCCCTAATAATGGCTAAGGGAGATACACAGGGAAAGGAAAGGTCTATGGATGACAAAGGAGTTGGTGAAACTAATAAGAAAGAACAAATTTCAACCACAGGAAACTCCAAACCTATAGCCAGGGGAAACGGCCCAACAACAGTGACAGATCGCACAAGAGAAAGAAGTGCAAGAAGTGCAAGAAAAAACTAGTTCCGCTCCTGTAGAAATGTGCCAGCATTGCAACAAATAAATCATCGGTCCGAGGAGTGCTGGAAATTTCAGGACAAGTGTTTCTGTTGTGGCAGCCAAGACCACAAGGTTAAGGATTGCCCTAATGAGAAATCAAGTTCAGGGAATAAATGGCAGAACGAACCAAGGAAGGAGGTATGAGAGAGGTATTCTTTCTAACTCTTCTTATTTGACCCTGAAGTTACATCGCCAATCAATCATATATTATTAGCAATTCACAATTTGATTCTCTGTAAGTCCAGCCTGTAAACACATGTGAATTTGGGGACCAAATTCTTTTAAGTGGGGGAGTATGTAACACCCCGGAAATTCGGTAATGGGAAAATTAGAAATAAATCGAAAACGATAAAATCAATATTTGTGAAATAGCAAAAATGCATGTGTCATTATCATACATACAAAAAACCATTAGAAAAATTTCATAAAAACCACAGTTCAACTCTAAATATACTCCCTAATGACCCACGAGAAATTCGTGTAAAGGAAAATCGGATGGTCCATGTTTAAGACGTTTTGCGACTGAGTATCGTAATCAGGGGATAAGTCAGGAAATCATTATCACACATACATAGATGAGTCAGGAAAATTAAATAAAAATCACAGATGGACTTCAAATAATATCCTCTAATGATCCATCAAGAATTATGGGTCAATAAAAGTCATTTGGGATATATTTAAGAGTTAGTGTGACTCTTATCGTAATTAGGAAATAAGTTGGACAACCATTATTAGGGTATAAATGAGACCATAAACTAAATGAGAAATTTATGGTGGACTCCAAACAATATGAGGGATAGTCCATAAAATAATTGGATCAATGAAAAACTTATGTCACATGTACAAATTCAAGTATGAATTAGTAAATAAATAACTTTCTATTATCAGAATGATAGAACTTACGTACCACTATTGTACGTGAGAAACACATCGAAAAATTTCGTAAAAATTATAAATCAACCCCAAATATTGTCCCTAAGTGTCCACGAAGGAATTCGTGCAACAAAAATTCTGATTGGTCGAGTGTACGTCACACGTGACCAAGTTACCTGAATTAGGAAACAAGTCGGGAAATTGTTAACACGAAAAAATAACCCAACTATAAACTAAATAAACATATTGGAGAGACTTCCAATATCACGTATTAATAACCCATTAATAAGATTGGGCAAATGGAGCACATTGCCCAAGGATAAAAATTGGGACAAGAAAATACCCAGAAATCGTGTACGTAATTATGCAGTAATAGGGAGGGCAATTTAGGGTTAAAATAAGAGTGATTAGTCATGTATGGTAAGTCAAAACCGGACCCAACTATAGAGGGGTTTCCTAAACCTTTGCTACCTCCTTTGGGTGTGAGAATCCCAGATTTCTTTGAAAGCAGGGAGCAGAATTCGCAGCCCTTTCCTAGTCCTGTTAGACTTGTAACTACACCCTAAAACTATAAGAACTCCTCACAAAACATTTAGGGAAGGGTTAGCAACAAGTTTGGGTCATGAGCAACATGTTTGGAGCGCTGGAGCAGTGGAGAACGGCTGGGGAAAACGTGGTCTTCCTACCTCGCTCTGCATCAACCAGAAATCTGCAGAGAGTTCTTAGCATTTAAAGGTAGGTGTTCTTAGGCCAAGATTAAGAAAACCAACACCATCATGTAGATCTTTGAGTCTAGGTTCATTTGCACTTGGTTTGACTAGTTTTCATTGAGTATACATTGTGTATTCGTAGTTTTCCCAAAGTCTCGCACAGTTAGGGCTTCCCCGTTCTTCTTATTTTCCCATGATTCAAGACCGAATTAGACTAAACTTTCCTCAGAAATTTTTTCTACTTGTAGTCACTATCATCTTCTATGTTGGACGTTTTATCCAAAAGCCTTTCTTAGAGAGTTATAAGCATGGTAAGAAAGTCTCTGCATGATATTGTGATTCGGGCTGCACTTAGCTTTATGTTCTTCACATGTTTTCTCGGGATTCGAACCGAATTTGATCAAACCCCCAACATCAAGTTCTTCTACAGTTGTCTCGTCAATTTTGTGTTGAACATTTTGTCTAAATGTCATTCGTTAGAGAGTTATAAGAAGGGAAAGTGAATCACTACATGAGATGTGTTTCTGGTTTCACTTGATTTATATGTTTTGTCTGTGAGGGCCCTAGTGTCGACACTACTTGATCTAGTGTTGACACACTGTCCCAAACAGCCCAGAAGGTGTTCTGGAAAGCTCACTAGTGTCGACACTACCTGATCTAGTGTTGACACATTGTCCCAGTTTGACAGAAAGTTTATGGGAGCTGATCTAGTATCGACACTACCTGCTCTAGTGTCGACACACTGTCCCATATTGGCCAGAAGGTTTCTGGAAGCTGTCTCTAGTGTCGACACTACCTGATCTTTGTCGACACTACTTGACCATTTTGCCTTGGATTTGAAGCATTGTGTCGACACCACTAGATCTAGTGTCGACACTACCCTTACAAAAATTGCATATTTGGGTCTGATCATTTCATGAGTCTACTAGCATGTGCATGATGTTATATAGTATGCCGGACCTAAAATAAATCAACCCATTGAAAATAGTAATGATATGATACAATTCTAATGTGTAATTGTGATTGATCTTATGTCCATTGGATTATCTTGTGATCTTGCTTATGGTCAATTGATAAGATAAGAATATGATATGAATGTGGGGATGAATACATGTTAGTATTAGACTTGCTAGTGAAGTTAATGTCATAATTTGCATATGAGTTTCAATAGTTTTATATTTTCCGATGTTCAAATAATCATTTGTTAATTGCATACAGATAGGAAACATCCGTACTCGTCACTTACATATTTGCACGAATAGGCACACCCTTCTTGGGAAATTGAGAGCACATGTTCTGGCATATGATCCGTCCTTTGAAACATGAGATCTGTTTGAATAGGGCAATCTCTTTTGATACGATTCTATCTGAAATATTGTTCATTGTATATGCAACTCGACATTTTGATCTGATATGATATCTGTTCTATTCTGCTATTCAATCGGTTAGTATGCATACATTGTCATCATATTCATGTGCATATCTGCCTATTTTAAAATGCTAATCATGTATACTAGTGCCCGTACAATATTGAGATGTAAATCCTACTGAGCTAGTTCTCTCACCCCTATCATCCTACCCTTTTCAGGAGTGATGAAGAACCAGTGGAATCCGATGGGCAAAGCAGGAGTGATGAGCACCCGCCATATGAGTAGATGACAGTTTAGAAATAGACATTTGAGTAGTTGATGTATTAGAGGGACATTGTTATTGGCCCTTTTCAGTGAGTTCTTCTATGTAAGGTTTAAGTAGGGATGGAAATGGAATAAAGAGTACCTTTGATGATGTTATTATGATCTGAAATGTGTGGTTATATGTAATTGTGACTCTGCGTTATTCAACTGTGATACGTCTGTTTGTACGTTCACGTCCCCCGGT
>JACBKR010004264.1:0-24884 GCA_014218235.1 Colocasia esculenta | reverse complement strand
CAAGTCGATGCTCTGCAATCTGAGAAGTTGGATCTTCCTCGAATTCTTCACCAAAGAAGTCTTCTACAGGATCTGCCTCCCTGGAATGCTTCAGAGGAGTCTTCAGGAATCAAATTCCAATTCCCACACCTTGAATTGGTGGAAATTGGTCTTCTGGAAGCACTTGGAGAGCAGAGGAGGGAGACATGAGCTCTTTTTGGCCGCCATGAGCTTTTTGGAGGCTCTAAGAGAGTTGGGTCACTTCACTGATGTGAAGGCTGGCCGAAAAGACCTTTTATAGCCTTAGGATTCCAAAGATACCCTTTTGAGGTACAAGGGCACGCATTCCTAGGAAGATTCTGATCGCCCTAGAAGGACACGTGGCAAGCAATACAGATAAGTTGGAATCTTGATGGAGTGTGTCGACCTGCCCTAGTGGCTGTGTCGACACACTGAGTGAAGGCTGAAGCATGGTCTCTGGTAGACCTTTGGTGTCGACACACTTGTCTGGAAGTTGACAGCTTGAGCTTCTGGAAAGGTGTCCTGTGTCGACACACAACCTTGTTGGTGTCGACACCCTGATAGCACCTGAGAAGTGGCCTTCGGTGAGATGTCAGGTGTGTCGACCTGATCTGCAATGGTGTCGACCTGAGTTGCTTGATTTTTGGATTGGCCAACTCGTGTCGACACACAATCTGGCTTGTGTCAACACACTTTAGAAAATTTGTCTATTTTCTGCCTTGGACCTGAGGCCTTGTGTCGACACCATGAGAGGTGTGTCGACACACTTTCATAGAAAAAATTGTCCTGAAATGTAAAGCACATGTATCATTAGATAAAAGATATCATGAATATACATGATAACTGTGATTTAAAACATGCTTTTTGACATTGATTTCAGGTATGATAAATTTGACATGTTTCATTTGAATTGATTTTGAAAACACTTCTTGTCATCATCAAAATAGGAGGGAAATAGTGTAAATAAACACTCAACCCAACATCTTGTTCCTATCTGGGACAGGGTGTCGACACACCCAGTGGCTGTGTCGACACACTCCGGCTAAAAGTTCACTTTGAGTTTTCTTTGGACACGTGGCTAGCTAGGGTTCAAAGAAATCTTCTTGAATCTTGTGCCCATGCACCTGAAGGGTACATTTGGGCATGTGGGGCTATAAATACCTTACTAATTGGCCCCTCCCAAAGGTGAGAGACCTCCAGAATATTCCATAAAAGCTATTGGCGGCAAAAAAAGGAATCTCCCGCTCGTGCTTCGCTTGCTACTGTGGTGATCCATCTGCATCCTTGGAAAGCACAGAAGATTGAAGGAGAGATCCGGAGAAGAAGCTGAAGCACGTCTCAAAGGAGCAGATCTAGCAGAAGTGAGAAATTTAAGGCAATTTCTGGTGATCTAGAAGGCTACTGAAGCAGAGCACCGCCAAGTGATTGAGAGCTTTATCGAATTCCTTCAATTCAATCTTCTGCAAGGAATCTCATCGAAGAACACAATTCTGTATCTATTTCTGTCAATTCTAAGTTGTTCTTCTAAGTCATCCATGGGATTTGTGCATGAAGTATTGCACAAGGTTCTGTGAATGAACTTGTCTGGGATCAGATCTTTGCTAGAGGATCTGATTTGTAATAATTGTGATCTAGCTTGTGTTTTGTGAGCCTTTGTGCTCAGTTTTTGGTGAGTGTGCTCAATTTCTGGAGTGGTTGTGCTCTAGAATTAGTGTGTGAGTTGTCTAACTCTGTGTGTTGGAGTCGTCATGCTTCAGTGTGGTTTGTACTCAAGGTTTGAGTAGTGTGTCCTCACTATGTGAGGGGTGGACGTAGGAATCACATGTGTGATTTCCAAACCACCTAAAAATTCTCTGTGCAATGGTTTGAATTGTTGATCTGCGCTAGATGATTGCATAGGATTACATTTACACTCTTCTCCCTAATTGTCACACACTTTTTTCACACACTAATATCTCAGATCTGAAAATTGTGTTTGTGGTTAGATCTTTGAACTGAAGTAGTTCTTCATTTTCTTAAGCGTCCGCAAGAATTCCCAATAGATCTATTCAACCCCCCCCCCCCCCCTTCTAGATCTATTTCACCTAATCACTCAATCCTACAAGATTTGATTTATATCTGAAGAGGTCCATCAGATGAAGGACCTTTTACTTCAGTTAGTGTGCCAGTCGGGCACAACTCATTCTTAAGTTCCTCGTACTCAACCTGAGGAGCAACAACAACAACAACCTGATGTAGCAAATGTACAGCCTAGGGGCAGTTCAGTTCAAACTGAGAAAGATCAAGTAGTAGAATTGGAGTAGCAACTATTAGTACTTGAAGTTCAACCCTCTGAGCAGCAGTTGGAATGGAATGATCAGGAGTCAGACCCTTAGGTCATGACCTTTAAGAGATGGGTTAGGAGAAAACTTATCAAGTCAAGTCAACTAGTCTTCCCCTCTCAAACTTATCTATTCCTTCTCCCTTTGTTGCTCAAGATCCTCCACCTGCCTCTAATCCTTCTCCTCCACCAGCTACTGAACTACCTCCTTCACCTCCTACTCAACCTACTCTTTCTCTCCCCACTTCACCTTCTCCCTCCACTTCACAACCAACAGTAGACCCTCCTATAAATACCTCCATGTCCTCATTTCCTCTAAAATATCATTTCAAAACTCTTTCTATCCCCACTTCACCCTCTCCCTCCACACTTTTTTGCTTCTCTTCCTCCACCATCTATCTCATCCACACATAGCTCTACACCAGGCCTATCATCCAGTGTAAGCTCTCAAAGTCATGGATCCCTTCTTCTACCCTTCTGGTATGCCCTCACTCATCACTCTAAACATTACATGAAATTGTTCAAAGAATTCCTTTCAGTAAAAGTTTTTTTTTGAAGTTCATGGGATGTCAGACTACAAATTTGAAGGCTGGCTCCCTCTTCTCATCAAAACTTCTGAAGTCCTTATGGCTGATGTAAAATAATTACACAGAAAAGCCACAGTCTTTCCCATCAGACTTTCTTAATACTTATCCTTCTGAAGAAGAAATTTTCTATCATCCAAGTCTCAAAACCTCTTCTGACTGTCCACCAACACCTTAATCTTAGGTTTTTTGACCTGTTTAGTACTCTCCTGAGAAATCTCCAGACAGATTTTGCTAGGATGAGGACTTTCAATGAAGAAAGGTTCAAGCTTGGTCTTCTAGATGTAAATAAAGGGCAATTGAGGATGATCCTACAAGGTAACAGACCTATTACTCCCTCATGACCATTGGTTTGCCCTCCGGACTGCATCCTAATTAGTAGGTGCCATTTCCTCTAGGAAGCAGTTTGCCAATTTAGTCCTCTACATACACATTAGGATAGACACAAGATTTAAGGTCAAATACAACATTAAGTTATCCTTCCACAGATTTGCAGTCATGAATGTTCCCAAGAGCTCTTAGCACATGAAATAATTCTAGCATTGCTTTGCAGAGTCTGAGAGACTAAATGAAGAAGAATGGGTAGCAACATATCCTGAACTTAGTGTAGAATGTAGAAAACTTAAGCTATCCCCTATAGTTTTTCTTCCCAAAGGATATGACAATCTTAGGAAGTCTTCTTATGAGAAATGGATTCAGAGGCACATCATTTACTATCAGGCCAAGGATGAAGCTCACTACCAAGGTCTTCACTGGAATGTCACTGTTCATGACTTCATGTCCTTAGCTGCTAAGAAGAGATTTATTCCCCTTAAGGGAACCCTATCTGATGATAAGTACCATAGAAGACTCAGCTGGTATCATCACCGACATGTTAAGTCATATAGAAAAATCCCTTCCATAGGACCTTCCTACAAAATAGATCCTTGTAAGTTTGAAAATTTCTTCCCCAACAATGAGAAGAAACTCTGAGATCTTCTTCAGCCTTTTCTGGCTCGCATCTCCTCTTCTCTGTATCTCCCTAGCTCCACCTTTACATCATAATGTAATCATTTCAGAATCATATAACCTTGTTCTTATACTTGCTGTGTATTTGTTTTTACCTTTTTGTTAATGTCACAAAGGGGGAGAAAGAGAGAAAGAGAAAAATCAAACTTGTTTGATCTAAAAGATTTTGTCATTAACAAAAAGGGGGAGAATTGTTGAGCAACTCTTTTTTTCTACCTCTTTGTTTACTAAAATATCTATCACAATATTTTTTGTGATGACAAAATCTTTTAATATTTTTTTCACCTTTACTATTCATGGAAATAGCCTACACAGAACCTATGCATCATCACAACGAACTTTTTTCTATGTCCACAATGTATATTGTATATCACACTGACATCGACTCCTGACTCCGACTCTTGAAAAGTCAAAGTAATACTTAAAATTGATGAACAATCTAATGCACTCCGACTCTTGAAAAGTCGAAGTTTGGTAGTACTCCAACTCCTAAAAAGTTGAAGTCTTTGTATCGATTGATTATCTATTAAGCCTTACTCTGACTTCTGGAAAGTCGAAGTCTGAGGAAACTTCATATAAGTCGAAGTCCACTATCTATTTGTTGGCACTCCGACTTCCCAAAGAAGACGAAGTCATTGCTTTCTCACTCTGACTTCAATGAAGTCGAAATAGTAGTATTCCTCCTGAGTTGAAGTTTATGTCTCTATTATTGTCTTACTCCGACTCATGAAAAGTCGAAGTATCTCATGTCAATGTTTATCTGTACTTAGCTATGAATTCAAACCTCTATTAGTAAGTACTAGTTAACATACACCATAAACCTGCATTAAATATCTTTCACTTTGAGACAGTTCCCTTAAAATCTTCTCTCAGTAAAAATTTCAATTATCCATTTGGCGGGGAAAATATTTTATTTAGATATATTTTTATCTGAGCAAGTATCTCTTTGGGATTTGCAATATATATAATATAAGATATATTTTCTATCCCTTTTTCTGACAGGAAGATAAGCTGATCTCTGGTTGATGGATGGTCAAAAATTTAATGCCTGATAAGTATAATGGGCTATCTGTCAGAACCTACATGCTACTGTCAGATATACCATGACTTTCAGAAGGAAAACGTGTGCAACTGACTGCTCATTCTTAAATGTTCTAAACTTCTGTCTGAATATTTATCCATTATCTTACTTCCTCCGAAAGCATGCATAGAAGCATTTGCTTCTATCTTGTCCTTTTAGGTTTGCAGAACATTTAATGAAGAATGGCTAGATCTCTGCACCAAGCATGGAACCTGTAGAACAATCATGAGAGAGCCCTTCAAACATGCTACAACGTATAGCCTAAAGACGTTGGGACTCATGGATCTAATGATTTGATGGAGAAACCTAAGAAGATCAAAGGCTCCTCTTAACGGCTATCTCCTTTAAACGGCTAGCTTCCAACGGCAAAAAACAAACGGGCAAAAATTTGAAACATATATATATATATATATATGAAGCCGAATCTTGGATACACATATACATAGAATAGAAAATTCACAAGAGAAGACATATAGTGTAACATACTTAGAAGAAATAGAAGCCTACACTTCACTCCCATCCGAAAGCCAGAAGAGCCACTCAAAGACAAGATAGCCACTCCTCAGTCTTAGACTTCTGCTCTCCTTCTGCAATTTGAAGTCTTCTTTGCTTGGTGGACTACTGCAATTCAGATCTTCTTCAGTCCACCTCTTTGCTTCAGAAAGAAATTGAGTTCCACTCTCATCTGTTTTTCTTTCGGAATTTCTGTGTTTGCTCATTGTTATTGAGCAGACACACAAGCTTTCATACTTCTGTGTAAGGTAACCTGCAAAAGGTTTATATCCTGTTATACCCCTCCTGTGAAGGGAAGATCTATAATTATAGATAGTCCTTGTACCCCTTGGTTAAGGGAAGACTTGCTTGGGAGCAAGTGGGATTGTAATACCTCTCAAGGGTGAGAGAAGGCCAAGTATTCTTGGCAGTTAGTGAAATCTCAAGTGGTTTGCTTGAGGACTAGACGTAGGACTTTCATGTGGGAAGGGCCAAACTAGGATAAAATTTATTGTGCAATAGTGTGATTGTTTCGGACAATTCACACTTGAATCACACACTACACTTAACACTAACAATTCTATTTTAGTATTGACTAATTTCAGATAAATTTTTAAAAGGTCAAGTAGTCCTATTCACCCCCATCTAGGACATCATTAGTGTCATCTCGATCCAACACTATTACCTGCCACAGATCAAAGTCTGTACCTCTGATGAAGCATTCCATTCTCATCTTACAATACTAGTAATCCTCACCATCGAAGAATGGTGGTCTGGTGACTGAGTGACCTTCACAGTTGTGAGCTTCAGATGTCCTCTCTTCTCAAATCTTTCGATTCTTCTGAGAAGACCTTGCTCTGATACCACTTGTTGGATCGAGATGGCACTATAGATGTCCTAGAGGGGGGTGAATAGGACTTCTTGTGCTTTTAAAATTTATCTAAAAATAGATAACACTAAATAAAGTTGTTAGTATTTAGTGTGGTGTCTGTGAAACAAGTGAGAGCTTGGCAGAAACAATCACACAATTGCACAAGAGATTTTATTCTAGTTCGGCCCTTCCCACATGGAAGTCCTATGTTCAGTCCCCAAGTAACCTCTTGGGATTTCACTAAACTGCCAATAACACTTGCCCTTCTCTCAACTTGAGAGGTATTACAAACCCACTTGCACCCAAGCAAGTCTTCCCTTTACAAAGGGTTACAAAGACCACCTACACCAGTAGGTCTTCCCTTCATAAGAGGGGGACTGCAGGAAACAAACCTCCTGCGGGTTATCTAACATAGAAATAAAACCTTGTGTGTCTACTCAGAAGATTGAGCAAACACAAAGAATCAGAAAGAGATATAAATGAGAATTGGAGCTCTAACTCTTTCTGAATCTAAGTGGGTGGACTGAGATAGATCTACAGTTACAAAATGCCACCCAACAAGAAAAGACTTCTAAAAACTAGAGATCTTGGAAGTCAAGGAGTGAAGTAACAGCTCTCTTCTTCTTTTCAGTAGAAGGCTTGTGATGACTTTTGCTACTCGCAGTTTCAGATTGGAGTTCAGTGTTGCTGGGTTGGAGTGTTTCTGATTCAAACTTCAGCTTTTATATATGAGCTTCAGAAACTTGATCTTCCTGTTTGAAACTATCCGTTAGAAACTAGCCGTTTGAAGGATAGCCGTTGTTCCTTGGATGTTGTCACCTTGAGACTTCTGTTGTAACCATCAATCTTTCAGTTCTTTAGAGTCCAATGTCTTCAGGCTATGAGATAGCTTCATGGCATGATAGACAGCTTCATTAATGTTCTGTAAACCTCATGCTCAAGGCTGAAAGCTAAGCATGCCTCATTAATGTTCTGCAAGCCTGGAAGGACAAGGACATAGATACCACCATACTTTCAGAGGTAGGCGAGATAAAAATATATAAAGCATGAAGGAGTTTAGACAGACAGAAGTTCATAGCATTTAAAGATAGACAGACAGTTGTATGGAATGTAAGAACTTTTCTTGAAAGTCATGGAGTTCTGATAGTGGTAGGTGAGTTCCGACAGATAGCCGATGCTACTTATACTACCATCACATTTACTGCAAGGCAACTATCAAATGAAAAGAACTAAACTTCTGACAGCAAACAAGAGACCACATTATATAATTATTTCAAACCTTAACAAAGATATTTATATGGTTATTTTGAATATATTTTCTCCTGCCTAACGAAATATCTAAATGGTGATAGCAAGAAGAACATTATTCTGTGAGACATGTAAGTGTCATTCATATTGTAATGGATCCATACGAATAATGAAAACCAATGAAATAACCAAGATTATGATTTCATGGATTCTATGGAATGACAGATTACACAAATATTATTTAAGTATAAGTACACCGAAGTTGATATATGATACTTTGACTTACAAGGAGTCGGAGTCAAAGGGCAAAAGATCTTCGACTATATAGAAGTTGCAGTGAGACATTGATTGATAATAGGCTTCAACTTTTTGAGAGTTGGAGTGAAAAAGGTTTGTTTATCAATATGTCATACTTGGACTTTTTGGTAGTTGGAGTGCAAAGCAAACAAGCCATAGTCTTCAACTTTGAAAGAATCGGAGTGAGGTACTTCAACTGAATTGGAAGTCATAGTGAGATATCATACATCAATTTCTGGGGAGTCGGAGTAAGGTCCGACTTCGACTGTTCCAAAGTCGGAGTAAGGTTCAGTTGATAGGCAATCGGTATAAGGACTTCGACTTTTTGGGAGTCAGAGTCAAGCCAGACTTCGACTTTTCCAAATTCGGAGTACTACCCGTTTGTTCATCAATTGATATAATACTTAGACTTTTCTAAAGTCGGAGTCTAGAGTTAGAGTTAGTATGATATACAGTATGCATTGTGGACTTGGAGAATTTTCGTGTGACAATGTTGATACTTAGATTTTGTGTGCATGAATTTTGGCTAAGATATAGTATAGTATATATATGAGAGCATTTGTATTGTCATATTAATTTTCAAAAATTGTGGTATAAATCAATAAATGATTTAGAAGATATTAAAAGGTTTTTTCATAGACAAAACATTATGATTAAATATGTAGCAATATTTTTAAGGATAGTTGCTTAACAATCAGATCTAATACCGATTATCTAAAATTTCTGGTTCATCTTAACTAATTTATTGAATTTCAGAAAAGCTGAAAAGGTTTTTGATTTGGCTTCCAAAAATGATACCCAAGTATATCTTGAATAATCATCCACAATTACATAGCCATATACCTTTCCTCCTAGACTTACTGTTCTTATAGGTCCAAACAAATCCTTGTGAATAAGCTCCAATGGTTTGGAGGTTGTTACCAATGTCTTGGACTGAAATGATGTTTTTGTTTGCTTTCATTTTGCACAAGTCGTATAGATTCCATATTTCTTCATTTTCAGCTTTGGAAGACCTTCAATCAAATCATGTTTGATTAATTTTTTGAACACTGTAGTGCTTGCATGTCATAGTCTTCTATCCCATAAATCAGTATTTTCATTCTTAGTAGTTGCAAGGCACAAATCTACTTCTTTCAGTTATGCTAGCTATAACGTATATAAATCTTAACCCTTTGATCTTCAAAGACTGTTTTTCCATCTTTTTGAATAATGCATTTGTCATTCTGAAACTTTACCAAGTGACCTTTGTCACAGAGTTGACTGATGCTAATGAGATTGTGCTTTAATCCTTCAACATACATAACATTTTCTATTAGATCCTTTTCGTTTGTTCCTACTATTCCACAACCTAACCCTTTTTCTTTTCCATTATCACCATAAGTGCCTCGACTAATTTCATTTCTAAAACTTGTAAATAATTTTCTGTCACCTGTCATATACCTTCAGCACCCACTGTCCAAATAACCATTTGGATGCTCTTAGGCGTCCCTGATCTAGTCCTGCCATGAGGACTAGATCCACTTGTTCTTCTTCTTCTGATTTAAACTTGAAGAGTATGAACTTGTAGCTTATTCATTATCCCATGTTGTTGTCATTGCTTTCTTTTTGTATCTTCTGAACTTTTTCTTTTTCCCTTTCTTTTTCTCATATTTTTCAACTGGATCTTTCTTTTTGAGCTTCAGACATTTTGATTTGAAGTGTCTTGACTGATTGCATTCATAACATACTGGCTCCTTCTTCTTATCCTTTTTGAAATATGTTTTTAAGCCGAACTTCTTCTTGTTGGCAAGAATCCATAAAGTTTCCTTGACAGCATGACTTCATCATCACTGTCTTCAGATCTTTCTTTTGAATCTTCAGAGGAAGAAGAATCTACAACCTTCATAGCATTTGATATTTTCTTTTTCGATGAACTTTCAAAAAATCATTCCATATTAATTTCATAAGCCATTTGAGAACCAATTAGTTTGTCTATAGAGAGTTCAGTAAGATCATGAGATTCTTCAATAACAGTTACTTTGGAAGTCCATGAATGAGTTAATGTCACGTCCTAATAAAATTCTATTTATCGGAAATGACATATTAGGCACGAAAATATAACTAGTGTCTATTCATTTACAGCAAAATTTAGTGGAAGCATTATTACATAAGACTCCTTAATAAAGTCTAGGTGAGGAGTAAGAAAAAGTAACTTTATTTTATTACAATCCATGGGTTCAACTCTAAAGAAAACAAAACAGCTGGTTTCTTGAGGTCGGAAGATTCTCTCAGCACACCATTCCCCTTAAGCTTCACTCCCATCTTGATCACCAGAAAATGTAGGATGTGTGAGCTAACTAGCCCCGTAGGATTCAAATTCTTAAATCATATGGATTAAAATATATGATGATCAAGGTAAAAGGCTTGACTAAGATCACAAAGGGACAAATAAGCATCTTAGCATGACAGTGGATTTGGAACAGTAGTATTGAAACACAGGGCATGCTCAGGAATTCACAATGAAACTTATAATCTGGTTCATATATACATTCACAGATGAAAAATAACATGATGACTATAATCAAGCTATATTGATGCAATGTCAAGCATCTTGGTGTCCTTTATCATTCTGTACGGCTCGTAAATGAATTCGGGTGCCCCTCCCAGGACTGGACCAGCCCTATTTGCACAGCATATATAATCAAGGGGTCAACAGGTCACACAATAATTGTCATCTCAAGTTATTCATATCTAACTGGGGAACTCAAGTAATCAAACTCTCATGACATCAAGGTCTATGATTTCAGGTTATTGAACACAGGGGGGTTGTGAACAACTAGACGTCACTTGTACTTGGAGACTTCAAGAGTAATTCAAAGAAGAGTAAGAAATAATGTGGATGATATCTGCAGTGTCATAACAGTAAATACCCGAAGGAATGAAGATGGTAGCTTACAAGGCAAATAGTATGAAGTGTTGGCAAAAGTTTGAGCAAAAGAAAGTATTGGAACACTAGCCAAAACAGTGGTTGTCGATAGCCAAGAGGTGGTTGTCGATAGGTGCAAGTATCCAGAAGTCAATTTCTGGTTCTGGGACAGTGCCTGTCGATAGGCATGGTTTGTCTATCGACAGGTCAATGTGTCTGTCGATAGCCACTGCTATTTCCAATAGTCTGGGGTTCTGGAAGCCTGGGCCTGTCGATAGGTGCTTCTTGTCCGTTGACAGCAGCCAGTTCCACTTCTAGAAATGACTCTATACTCATTCTAAAAAGTTTAACCATGAAACCTATGAATCAAAGTATGGACAATATCACATGGTAGACTTGTTTCTAGCTCTTTCAATAGGCTTACAAGTTGGACAATATAAAACATGAAACTACAACTTACACATGTCTAGCTAGAAGCTTAACATGACATAATACTGGGAGAGTAACTTCTACAACAACAATTATGAAAGAGGATTTCTTCATGATAGACACATATTTCCAGAGGTAATTAAGGAGTCAAACAAAAGTCTGAGGGTGCAAACATCTAAACAGGAGATAAATGTTCTATTTCAAGGTTGGTTTACAAGTTCAAAGGCAACATGTACGTGGCTATGAACTTCCTAACAGGAGTAGAAGACAAAGGTAGGAGGAGATAGAATCCTACAACAACACATGATGTACACAAGCTTCTAGAGGTACTTACAGAAATCAAACAAGAACTTGAGAGCTCGAACACCTAAACAATAAGTTCTATAGTATGTTCAAGGGTAAGAGTAAGAGAGGAACGAAAAGAATCCTACATGATCTTGGAAGGTGATACTTCCACTTCTATGAACTCACAACTGGTGAAAGAGAGGTGGTGCCAAGGTGCAACACAGCTGCCTCCAACAGCTACAGCTCTCAGCACTCCTGGTCAAAGCAAGGGAAGCAGCAGCTCCTTTTGGTGCACAGCAACGACAGCAGAAGAAGTAGCAAGAACAGATACAAGGGCTGTGGTGCGCAAGGACAAGTAAAAACAAATGGTGGAAAGGTGCATACGAGGGGTGATGGGGTGTTCTTATAGCTTCGAAGAACCCCATGCACAATGGCACGTCGGCGCCCAATGTGTCATGGTAAAAACCACTTGGTTTTACCATCGACACGATTACATGCACCACCCACAGCTTACACCTATAGGGTTAACGGTAAGACTCCTACTTAAGTGAGGTGGCTTCCCCAGCTCCTCACACGTAGGCAAGCTTAATTCCACAAAAATCACCACCGTAAATGGCCCATAAATCAGCTGGCCCAATAATCCTCATACTAATATACTCGAATGATGTCCATTTGTGTTAAAATTTCAAACATAAGCTAATGAAAAGGTTTTAAAAATTATGGTGTTTTAGTTTATTTTTAGAATTTATTTTTCATCCAGTAAAAATTTCCCAGAAAATAGTTGCGTTGGCTTATTCTTGAAATCCGTACGTCAACAATTCTAGATATTTACATTTATGATATCACCATATTCTTCTAGAAATTATGGTGTTTTCGGATTGCATTTTCATTATAGAATTCCGGTGTTGCCTTGTCGGAGCGCGCACCTCTGAGTACAACTCTGGGGTAACATTTATTAACTCCAATTAATCCCAGATTCTAATTATTTCCATCTCATAATAATAGTTAAGTCTAACAACCATATTATTTATGTTTTTCAACAAATAAAATTTTCTGGGGTGTTACAACTCTCCCCCACTAAAAGAAATTTGGTCCTTCAAATTTTAATAACATAAGAGTATGATTACTAACCTGTAAATAATTCCGGATACTTGACTTTGATGGTATCTTCCAGCTCCCACATTGCTTCTTCTTGTCCTCGCTTATTCCACTGAATCTTTAATAGTGGAACTTCCTTGTTCCGAAGTTGCTTAATCTTCCGGTCAAGGATCTATACAGGTCTTTCTTCATATGCTAGATTTTCTTGTACCTCCAAATCTTGATATTCAATAATGTGTTCTGGATCGTACACATATTTTCTCAACATTGATACATGAAAAATATCATGTATATTGGATAACTAGGGTGGAAGTGCCAGTTGGTAAGCCATTTTCCCAACTCTCCTCAGTATTTCAAATGGTCCAATATATGTTGAACTCAACTTTCCTTTAATACCGAATCTCTTGATTCCACGTCGGGGAGATACTTTAAGGAATACATGTTCACCTTGTTGAAATTCTAATTCTCCTCTTCGTCCATTAGCATAACTTTTATGTCAGTCTTGGGTAGCTTTCATTTACTCTTGCACTAACTTAATAATTTTTGTCATCTCCTGAATCATTTCTGGTCCAAGAATATGTGATTCTTTTAATTCCACCTAACACAATGGTGATCTGCATTGCCGACCATACAAAGCTTCAAATGGTGCCATTTGAATAGTAGACTTGTAACTATTATTATAAGCAAATTCCATGATTGCTAAGTGAGTATTCCAATCGTTTTCCGAAACTCTAATACATAAGCACGACACATATCCTCAATAATCTGATTCACCCATTCTGTCTGTCCATCGGTTTGTAGATGGAATGTGGTACTAAACTTCAGTTTAGTTCCCAATGCGTCTTGTAGTTCTTTCAAAAAATGTGTGGTGAACCTCGCATCCCTGTCCGAAATTATGTCATTTGGAATTCCATGTCACCGAACAATTTCTTTCATATACAATGCTGCTAAAATATTAACAGACCATCTTGTCTTAATTTCTAAGAAGTGAGCTGATTTTGTGAGTCGATCAATGATTACCCATATGGCATCAAATCCACTTCATGTTTTGGGTAACCCCACAATAAAATTCATACCAACACTATCCCATTTCCATTCTGTTACTTCAAGTGGTTTTAATTTTCCTGCCGATTTCTGGTGTTCGGCCTTGATTTTCGACATGTCAAACATTTAGCTATGAAGTCCATGATGTCTTTCTTCATATTGCACCACCAAAAATGCTTCTTCAAATCCTGATACATTTTGACAACTCCTGGATGGATAGTGTAGTGTGACCGATGAGCTTCTTCTAGTATTTGTTTCTTAATTTTAGGATTATCCAGCACGCACAACCTATTCTGGAATCGAAGATTCCCATGCACATCTTCATTAAAATCAGGTTTGGAAGCCAATTTTTCTCTAATTTCTATCAATACAGGGTCATTGTCTTGCTATTCTCTAATTTGCTTTAACAAATCTGACTGTACTATCAAATTATCAATTACAACCCTTTCTTCTTGTGGTTTGGCCTTCAAAATGAATGTGGAGAATTCCACCAATAATTTCCATTCCTTAACTTGCAATTGGAATACCTTGGCTATAGGATTTCTACTGAGTGCATCATCCACGGTATTACCTTTTCCCGAATGGTACTCAATTTTGAAATCATAATCGTTGATATACTCCATCCATCTTCTTTGTCTCATATTCAATTCTTTCTGTGAGAATAAGTACTTGAGGCTCTTACGATCGGAGTACAATATGAATTGATTATCATACAAGTAGTGTCTCCAAAGTTTAAGAGCAAAAACTACTGCGGCCAATTCCTAATCATGTACTAAATAATTTTTCTCGTGACTCTTCAATTGTCGCAATGCATAAGCAATCACCCTACCTTCCTGCATCAATACACATCCCAATCCAATGTTTGAAGCATCGGTATAAACCTCAAATATTTTTCCTTCTACCGGCAAAGCTAAAACTGGTGCAGATGACAAACATGAAAGGTTGCGGAATTATACTATATGGTAATCTAGAAGGGGGGTTGAATAGATTACTACCAATTAAAATTTACTACCACCTTCTTTTGATGAAAAACACACACTTCTGAGACTTGCAACAGAGTGTAAACTAAACTTAGATGTGTTAGTTATAGATAGATATTGTAGCAATTTATCTAGTGGTGTGAAAACAACGTGCCTACCAAACATCTAACGTAAAGACGTGCAAACCACAGGACATGAAGTTTTGAGGTGGTTCGGAGAACACAACTTGTGTATCCTACGTCCACCGTCCACACACACACGCAGAAACACTACTTATGAGCTAGTTCAACACTACAACTCACACACACGAGTTGTCTGATGTGAAACCATGATCAGATCAACACAGACCACGTAGATCAAGTACAAGAATCACTTGATCCACAACCACACACACAGAAGTTAAAACAGAGACTTAGAAGGGTTCTGAGTTGGAGAATCAAATCCTTATGTAGAACTCTTCTACAGGTCATCTGGATGATCTTCAAACTTCGTCTTGACATATTCAAATTGATGTAGAAGCTTGAATCACCGACGAGCTGACTTCACCTACGCTTGGAAGATGGATCTTCTTGTTTTCTGGGCGGTAGGTTGAAGCCGAGCAGCAGAGAGACTTCTTCTCTTGGATTTCCTAGGGTATTGAAATTAACTCCAAAGATTTCCTTTATATGGGTGTTCAAGTATAGAGAGTCGTGGGAACAAGGAAACAACCACATAGGAAACATATGGACATCTCGTATTGAGATTTTGTTACGTCTGTCGACAGGCCTTAGATCATCTGTCGACAGCTAGAGACAGATTTGCTTTTGACAGATCTCTGAACTTCCGGGAAGAGTTTTCCTGTAGGTAGCTGTCGACAGTCGACTGGGATCTGTCGACAGATGGCTATGTTCAGAACCTGGTATTTCTGTCTATATTTTCTGTCTACAGGCAGTTGAGGAGATGTCGACAGGTGCTTGTCTTTTGAGCTTTTCTTGAACTTTTTGCTCTTGTTTTAACACACTGTCTTTTGTGCAATCTCACCAACATGTAAGACCATTGTTAGTGAGATAACGTGAACATTTAAATGATCAAGTTGAAATGTGTTTGCATGGTTCATGAAGTGTTCATCAAGTACTCATGTATTGCTTATCAATTGTTCATCATAAAAAACAATCATCAAATATAAATTCATGTAAACCCAGCATTCTCCCCCTTTTGATGATGACAAAATGTTTCAATTAATGCACAATTGAGTTGTAATTGAGTTCTCCCCCTTTTGAAAACGTCCAAAAATATACGTCAAACATACAGGAAGAGAGCAAGTAACTGTGAATTTCATTGATGTGGCAATCATTACACACAGTTACAACAGTAGAAATAACGTAACATGAGGAATTGCAAAAGAAGAAGACAACATGAAAACCAAGAAAAATTAGTGCAGCAACACTATGTCCAGGACCCACTACAAAAGACACATAGACTCTCTGAGCAACATCATCGCCAGGCGGTGCAGATGCCCGACGGATGTCACGAAGCTCAGTAGACAGCCTAGTGAAGCAGAGCTGGAGCTGGACTTAAGTATCCGCGAGTGCGTCAATGCTTGTATCCACTGTGTCCAAATGTGCATGGAGCTTATCAAAACAGTGGACATCTGGGCTGTAATTGTGCTAGAAGATCACACACAGAAGGCTCAGCAGCAGAATCACTAGCGTCAACACTAACGTCATCTCCCGGAGCATCGAGAGGCTCAAACTTGGAGTCTTCATCAGCTTCTTCATCATGATCATCATCCTCCTGATCTTCATCCATGGCAGCAGTTGGTGCCTTACCCTTGACTTCGCGTGTGACAATCCCATCAACCAGCTTATACCCCATCCTATGTGCAGCAATGAGATCAAAACTACTGCGAGAGTTGAGCTGGACACATTCACTGTCAGGAATGTTGATGCCAATAAACCGAATAAGGGAAGTGATTGGGCAAGCATATGGCATGGATCTCCTGGGGTTGTAGAAGCAATGACGGATTAAGCCAATTATGAGTGCAGGGAGGTTGATCTGCTCGCACTTGAGGAAGAAGGTAAAAAGAGATTTATGAACCTCAATGACGAGTTCCCGACTGCCATGCTTTGGAGCAATCAGGGTGGTGAAGATATGGTGAATCATCCTGTTCAGGGGGGGAAAAGAGGGATTGAGTTTAGCAATTTTCTTGGTTCCATCATATGGTTGGAGGGTGATGTGGTGATAGTACTCAGAGGCAGATGGGTGATGGGTGAGTATATCAGCCCCAGAGTTAGGGATTTGAAGTGCTGTGCTAAAGAGATTAGCAGTGAGTTTGAAAGGAGTTCCCTTGACAGAGGTGTAGAACTCATTGTCTTCAGAGCCAAGATTGTTGAAAAATTCACTGACGGCAGTAGGAGAATAGACCGTATGGGAATAGAGAAAGACCGTCCAGCCCTGGGTGTCAAAGAGGGGTTGGAGGTTCGGAAATAGGCCTGCCAAGGAAGTGAAATAAACATACCGAGGCTGTACAAGCTTGGTAAAGGAGCCCTTATCCCGTGTGAGATTCAGACGAGGAGGAACCACGAGTTCGGGCAACCGATCATCCCGATGCTTTGTCCGGCGCCCAGCGGGAGCCCGGGACCCTTCGCCTGCTTCAGAGGAAGTGGGACGACGAAGGGAGACCAGCTTCTTCACCTTGGAAGCCATGGGGATGGCAAGAATGAAGTACAGAAGAGCGATGAAGGGAAGAGAGATACAGACGGAAGAGAGAAAGCAGGAGGGTGACGGGGTAGGGTTTGCGCTCTAGAGAGGGATGGTTTTTGGGGTGGGGATGGTTTTGGTGGTAGAGAAGGAAGAAGGGGCATGGGTGCCTTTTTAAGAAGTTGGGATGGGATTTGAAAAGGCAAGGGTCCCACCAAATCAGCCCCGAAGCGGCGCGCCCGTTGGGTTTCCCAAAATAGGGTGGTCGTCGGCTGTCGACAGATGCCTAAGGGCCTGTCGACAGGCGCACACAGAAAATTTGCCAGATGGAAATTTTCTAGGAATTTGTTAAGGAATTGTTGAGCAGTGTGTATCCAAAGATTATTGAAGGTGTAAAATAGGTGGACACATAGTTTAAATTGTCATACTCATTGAGATTAAGTCAAGTTAATATCCTCAATGGTTTAAACATAATGCTCAAAAAGTGTCTGGTTGGAGCATGAAGAGAACATCTTACCAAAACTTAAGGGATTACCATAACCCCTGTTGAATAACAAACTATTGTAGACGAACACGATTCCAAGTAAAGGATGGTCAAATGGTTGATGAAGAAAATGTCTACATAGATGACTAGCCATAGACACCAATGGACCTGGAATTAATCAAACAGTGGAGGCTACACACTATTTCCATTTTTTTTTTATTATGATGTTTTTTGTTTAACAAAATGCAATGGGAAAAGTGGTGATTAGGTTCACGAACACCTTTTGACGTGAGGATAGACATTTCCAGTGCCCTTACCCCCAATTACTCAGTGAGAGTGACCATCATACCATTCTACAGAGTTAATGAGTAAGCTTTTTGACGCGAGGACAGACATTTGTGATGCCCATATCCCGGGTTACTCAGCAATACACATCATTGCTCTATCTTCAGCCCAATTTTTGAATTGTATTGAGATATGAGAAATAGGTAGCTTTTCTCCTTTTTTTTTGAATTTTATCATGTTCTGTTTGAAAATCAAGGTCAAATAATGTATTGGTTAACAATCAATGCTAGACATAGATTTCAATGACCATAGGACTGATCAAGACACTTGTGAATAGTGTGTTCCTACAAGAGAGTTATGCAAGGGAGTTAGGTGATATCCATTAGATTAGATCAATATTCTCCGAATGATACAACCTAGACTCTTACATGAGTAGTATGTTAAAATCATGGTGATACAGACAATGACTTTAATATCATGTGGGTATGAATGATTAAAACATGCATAGACACCCAAGTGACACCTTACTTGAAAGGCATGAACCTGCTCAAAGAAAATGTTGTGAGATATCCAAGAATGCATGGAAATGGTGTGTGGCTGTCGACAACTAGAAGGAGCCTGTCGACAGATGCACATAGACAGAAAAGTGGCTGTTCTGGGAAGTCAGAAACTGTGCTTGGCTGTCGACAGATAAATTTGTGTCTGTCAACAGATCAGATAGAATGCGAAAACTGGTGTCTGTGGAGCCTGATCTGTCGACAGGATGGAGCAGGTTTGTCGACAGCTGCTTGTGTAGAACAGATGAAGGCTAGGATGAAAGAGGAAAAGAGATATGGCATGTGAGGAAAAAGTAGGGATGTGAAATATGATTAATTTCCCTCAAGATGTCAGTCATCTAACTGAACTTGCTCCCCCATAGTGTGTGCTCATGTGGACAACAATCAAGTACTTCAAGACACATTTGCACAACTTGTGCAATCAAATGCACACAATTTCATGAATAAGGACAGATTTGAAGAAATCCATTTGTTTAAGAAGGAAAGAAAGGGCAAAGTGAAAAGAAACTAAATACCTTATAGAACTAAATGACCTTTATTTACAACTTAACTATGGATACGTGGCGGAGAATTTTTTCTCACGCATAATGACAGTTTCCAAACAAGTATAACTTGTTCTTCCATAAATCACCATTTGATATACCACATAGTTGGTGCACACAAAGAACATATACTAAAGATTTGGTATGAGCTCATTGCATTTTGCACGAAACCAATTCTCTTCTCAATGTTGTGAATCTATCCTCAGCCAGTGGTTTTGTAAAAATATCAGCCAATTATTTTTCAGTGGGTACAAAGCTAATCTCCAAGATTTTGTTGGCTACCTCATCTCTCAAGAAGTGATGTCTTATTTCGATGTGTTTTGTCCTACAGTGTTGGACTGGGTTCTTTGAATGATTGATGGCACTAGTGGTTTCACATAAGATAGGTGTGCATCCAATGTCAATATTGTAGTTAGAAAAGTCAATTTTGATCCACAACACTTGAATGCACAACTCCCTGCAGCAACATATTCTGCCTCTGCAGTGGAGAGTGCAACCGAGTGTTACTTCTTGGATGCCCACGAAACCATGCAACCACCAAGAAATTGGCAATAACCACTAGTACTTTTTCTATCAATTTTACATCTAGCATAATCAGCATCGGAATATGATATCAAATCAAAACTACTCCTAGCTGGATACTAAAGACCCAAGGCATGCGTACCTGAGAGATATCTGAATATTCTCTTAACTGCAACCAAATGGTTTTCCTTTGGACTAGATTGATATCTAGCAGAAATACGAACACTAAATTGTATGTCCGGTCTACTTGCAGTAAGATAAAGGAGTGAACCAATCATACCTCGAAAGTGCTTTGCATCTACCAGTTTACCTTTCTCATCATTGTCCAATTTCAAGCTTGTGCTCATTGGTGTTGAAGCAGGCTTAGCTTGTTCAAACTGAAACCTTTTCAGAAGCTCCTTGACATATTTTTTTGGTTGATGAAAAATCCATCTTCTAGTTGTTATACCTGCAGACCAAGAAAAAAGTGAAGCTCCCCCATTAAACTCATCTCAAATTCACTGTGCATATGATTTGAAAATTCCTCACACAGTGATGGGTTAGTAGAACTAATATGATATCGTCCACATAGACTTGAACAACAATAATGTGATTGCGAACTTTCTTAGTGAAGAGAGTATGGTCTACTTTACCTCTTGAGTAGTTTTTGCTTACCAGAAAAGTGCTTAGTCTGTCGTACCAAGCTCGGGGTGCCTGTTTCAATCCATAGAGAGCTTTGTGTAATTTATATACATGGTTAGGTTTATCATGATCCTCAAAGTCAGGTGGTTGAGAGACATAGACTTCCTCTTTGATGTAGCCATTCAAGAAGGAGTTTTAACATCCATTTGAAAAAGTTTGAACTTGTTTGAGCATGCATATGCTAACAAGATCCTAACTGCTTCTAGCCTAGCTACAGGAGCAAAGGATTCTTCAAAGTTCACACCAAATTCTTGATTGTATCATTTTGCCACCAGTCTAGCCTTATTTCTCACCACTTTACCCTCTCATTTAGCTTATTCCTAAAGACCCATCTTGTTCCTATGACAGAAATTTCAGAGGTTCTAGGAACTAGACTCCAGACATTATTTCTTTGAAATTGCCCAAGCTCCTCATGCATAGCATCAATCCATGATTTTCTTTTAAAGCTTCTTCAACATTTTTGGGTTCCACTTGAGAGACAAAGGCTAGATGATCATGTTCAACTATTTGTCTAACTTGAGACCTAGTTTGAACTTTTTCATTCATATCTCCTATGATGTTATCAAGTGGATGATCTTTAGAATACCTACATTTGTCACTGTTGAAGGTCCGGGTTGATCTTGGACTTGAGGAGGTTGTTCTGGAGGAGGGTGTGCTTGAGGAGTTTCAACTTGAGGCTCTTCCTCTTGTGGATTTTGTTCAGGTCATCATCTTGATTCTGAACAGATTTACGTCATCTTCATCATTGTACCTGCGAAGATATCCACTTTTAGTGTTGGAAACTGCTTTAGGATTTTCTTTTGCTTTCATTTGTAGTTCCCCAAGTGTTATTCCTTCATCTCCATCCTCAAACCTGTAAGCATTTGAATTGTTAGGCTTTGCTGCATACTCATCAAAAACAACATATGGAGTTTCTTCCACTGTTCGAGATTTAAAATTGAACACCCTATATGCTCTAGAGTGTTCTCAGTATCCCAGAAAAATACCTTGATCACTTTTGGCTTCGAACTTATCCAAGTCAACTTTAGCATTATTATGAATAAAGACTTTTGAGCCAAAAACTCTGAAATACCCAATACTGGGTTCTTAACTTTTATAGTTCGTAGGGAGTTTTCTTTATCATAGGTCTTACCATGGCTCTGTTAAGGATGTAACATGAGGTGTTTACCGCTTCTGCTCAAAAGGTCCTTGCAATGACTTTCGACCAGAAGGGTTCGAGCCATTTCCACCAAGGTTCTGTTCTTTCTCTCCACTACACATTTTGCTCCGGAGTTCTCGAGGAGGAGAACAGGTGTTCTATTTTGGTGCCTGTAAAAGTCAGAAAATGAGTTGTTGTCAAACTCTCCCCTGTGATCAGTGCGTATTGAGCATATCTTATTGACATTTCCATGCTCAATCTTATTAAAGAATTCTTCAAAGATTTTTAGTGCTTCATTTTTGTGAGCCAGAAATTTTACCCAAGTGAACCTGGAAAAAATCATCTACAATGACAAAACCTAATCGTTTGCCATTGAGACTCAGTGTTCTAGTAGGTCCAAAAGGTCCATGTGCAACAATTCATAAGGTTTAGAAGTGCTTACCGGTGCTTTTGATTTGAAGGATTTTCGGGTTGTTTGCCCTGTGCACATGCATCACAAAAACTTTCATTCTTGTTAAAGGAAATTTCAGGAAGTCCATTTACCAGTTTAAGCCTCATGATCTTGTGCAAGATGTTGTAACTTGCATGGCCAAGCCTACGATGCCACAACGTAAGCTCATCCTGCTTTTTGCTACAAGACACAAGTCTTCATTTCTGGATCATCTAAGTCAACCAAATAAATGTTGTTCAACCTTTTCCAGAAAATTTTAGACTTCTGTTTCCTTATCAATGATTTGACATGATTTTGATTCAAAGATAACGTTATGACCCTTATCACACAATTGACTTATACTGAGCAAGTTGTGATGAAGGCCCTCAACCAACAGTACATTATCAATTGAGTTGGAGGCATCTTACCGACCTTACCTGTGCCGATGATCTGGCCTTTATTGTTACCTCCAAAGATGACTTGACCTCCGTCTTTTTCAACCAGCAAACAGAATTTTTCTTTGTCGTCCGTCATGTGCCTCGAGCAGCCACTGTCCAAGTACCATTTGTTTTGATTTTGGGCTGCTAGGCATTCCTGCATATATAGATCAGACAAGAGGTTTTGGTACCCAATTACTTTGGGTCCCAATGTATCATTCATGCCAAATAGTAAATGCTTCGGAATCCAAACTTGTTTGATTTTCTGTTTATTTGGACTATTCCAGCATTGTTTATCATTGTGCCCAACTTTCTTACATAAATTGCATGATGAAGATATTTTCACAACAGTGGGCTTGTTATTCTTGGGAACATGCATGGGCATTTTAACCTTTTGTTGCCTTGTTAGCTTTTCTTGGGTAGCTTGTTTCCAGACCTGTCGACAACCCTCTTTGGGGCTGTTGACAGATTTCTTAGTTGTGTTAACAACAGATCTGATTTTCTTGGGTTCCTATTTCTTACCCTTGGCTTGAGTCTTATTGATCTTTGAGGTGATTTGCTTACTTGTGCTTGGGCTAGACTAAACAAAGGAAGTTAGCAAATTTTTACCAATTACCTTTGGTTTAACAGGTTGAAATCCAATCCCATGCTTTGCAACAAATAATTAGATCCCAGAATTGCATCAAGATTTTGTTTCCCTTAAAAAACCTTGATAATCTTCAGATTTTCTTTAAGGTTCTCTTCAGCCTTTTCAAATTTTCTTTTAGGTTATTATGTTCACTTTGGAGAGATTCAAGGGAGTTCATTAGACCTTCCTTTTCTTTTTGAGTTTCTTGCAGTTTTATTTTCAAACTGTCCATCTCCTCACAGTGAGCTTCTCATCAATTTTCATCATCTCAATCTCTTTGCTCAAGGATGCAATTTGTTCATCATTATTAGTGCCATGAACAAGAGAATGATTTTTTTTAGTGCTTTATTTTCAGACTTAATTTCACAGAACTTTTCAAACAAGACTGTATAGGCTTCTTCCCATTCTTCAATTGTATAACTTTCAAAGGAAGAATTTACCTCATTGGAGTCGTCGCTTCTTGCCATTAGACATTGAACTTGTTCATCTCCAGAGGTAGCTTGTTCGTCCTCATCTGCATCTTCATCACTCCAAGTAGCCATCATTGCTTTGGCTTTCTTGAAGGTGAATTTCTCCTTCTTCAGCTTCTTCCTGAGCTCAGGGCATTCTCCTCTCATGTGCCCTTGTTTCTTGCACTCATAGCATACAACGTCAGATTTTTTGTTAGACTCAAATTTATTTGAAAATTTTTCTTTTGAAAAGGTTTAGAGTTACCTGACCCTTTCCTTTTGAATTTGAGGAATTTCTTGAATTGTCTAGTGAGCATGGCCATATCATCATTCTCACTACCACTAGAAGTTTCAAGCTCATCACTTTCCTGTTGAACATCTTTTTTGGAACCTGAAGAATTTTTCTTGGAGGCTTTTAAGGTGATTAACCTTTTTGGGTTTTCTTCAGTTTCTTTCCTTTTCACATTTATTTCATATGTCATCAGGGAGCCAATTAGTTCATCTAGTTTCATCTTTGTAAGATCTTTTGAATCCTCAATGACAGTGGCCTTGGTGTTCCATGAGGATGGAAGAGACCGAAGTATCTTCCTCACCAAGTCACTTTATGAGTATTCTTTCTTAAGACCCTTCAGACCATTTATTATTAGCATGAACCTTGCAAACATGTCTGAGATGGTTTCATCATTGTTCATCTTAAACATTTCACACTCAGAAATTAGCATGCTTGCTTTTGATTCCTTAACTCTAGACGTACCTTCGTAGATCAGTTCAAGTTTGTCCCACATCTCTTTCACTGAAGTGCATGTGGAGACCCTTGAGTATTCTTTGGGATGAACTGCACACTGCATCATGTTCAGGGCTCTCCAGTTGAGAGTTCCCTTCGCAATCTGGTCCTTCGTCCAGGTGTCTTCGTCCTCGGGAAGTTGTGTATGCTCCTTTGCTGACAATCTTCCACAATTCGAAGTTTTGCGCGCTTTCAGAAACACCTGCATGCGGTTTTTCCAATATGGATAATCAGTACATCAAAGAAGGGTGGCTGCTTGTGTCCAAATTACTCAAAAGTTCCTTTTATATGGGTGTTCAAGTATAGAGAGTCATGGAACAAGGAAACACCCACATAGGAACAATGGAGATTGTTGCCCAGTTGACGAGCCCAGAGGGGGGTGAATGGGTCTTTAAAATTAATCTAGAAGATACCTGTAAGTAAAACATTCACACAAACGTTCTTCGATGGAGGTTAGTAACTGTTAGTTCAAATAACAATCACACAAGGAAAGCAAACACACGACACAAAGAATTATCCTGGTTCGGACCTCCTCTCGTTAGGAGTCCTATGTCCAGTCCCTGAGCAACAACTCAGGATTTCACTAGATAGGGTACAGTCCCCCTAAGGATGCTACAACACCCACC
>JACBKR010004263.1:0-24898 GCA_014218235.1 Colocasia esculenta | reverse complement strand
ATTAAGCTTTAACTAACTATTTTTAGTATTTCAAAACTTTTGGTTCCGCACCATAGTGGAAAACTTGATTACAACATATGTTCATGTTAAGAAAACTTAGATGACAAGTAACACACAATTGATGACAATGGATCTTGCCATCCACCCAACTTGACTACAATGTATCATCCCATGAAGTTGAGAAAAAGAGAGTAAAAATTAACACTATCACTTGCAAAATTAAAATAATTAGGTTAAGAAAACCTAGGGCATTACATCCTCTCCCCTTAAAGTAAACTTCCTCCTCGATGTTTGACTTAAGAACATACCGAACAAATGTGGGTGCTTCTTCTTCATCATTGATTCTATCTCCCATGTGGCTTCTTCTTGCGTGAAATTCCTCCATAGTACTTTCACCATGGAATAATCTTCATCCTCAGCAGTTCCATCTTGCAATCTAAGATCTTGATTGGCCACTCCTCATATAACAAATATGGCTGAAACTGTGACAACTCATAGTTGATCATGTGTGATGGGTTGTGAACATACTTCCAAAGTATAGACACGTAAAACACCAGGTGATTCCCTTTCATTGATGGAGGTAAAGCTAACGGATATGTCACATTCACAACCTTCTCTAGAATCTCGAACGACCCTACAAATCATAGATTCAATTTTGTGCACTTGCCAAACCTCACTACTTTCTTTATTGATTACACCTTGAGGAACATATGGGTGCCAACCTCGAAAGCTAGCTCTTTTCTCCTATTGTTAGTGTAGCACTTTTGCTGGTCTTAAGCTGCAATCAATCTCTACCTAATCAGTTGAACCTTACTTGATGTTTCCTAAACAATCTCTAGGCAAACCAACTGCCTATATTCTGCCTCCTCCTAATATAATGGAGATCTATAAGGCCTCCTATACAAAGCTTCAATAGAGCCATATCAATGCTCACATGGAATTTGTCGTTCTAAGCAAACTCCATAAGAGGTAAATATCTCTCCTAGTCACCCTTCCAATCCATGATACATGCCTTCAAGATATCCTCTAGTGTCTAGATTGTCCTCTCTAACTATCCATCTCTCTAGAGATGGAATGTTGTGCTAAGCTTGAGTTGCATTCCAAAAGCTTCTTGTATTCCCTACTATAATCTAAATGTGAACCCGGGGTCTCTATCTAAAATGATGGATTTAGAAATTCATGCAACCTAACAATGTTGACCAGATATATACAACCTAGTCAAACTCTCTATAGATTGTTTCTTTCTTATGGTTAGATAATGTGAAGACTTCGAGAATCAATCAAAAATCACCCTCATGGAATTATTTGTAATGCCCCCCTGACCGGTTTAGTTAAACCAACTCACATCAAATGAGATGGCACGTCATAGTGGGATAAACCCATCATATACACACATGTAGAGAGTAAGATATTCACGAACTTCATCATTATGGAACTATAATGAATAACCATCCCAACTTCTAATACAATGTCCATAACCATAATAGAATTATCATGGTTCATAGAACTAAAAGAGAAGTAAATCAAGATCGCTAATCGATCTAACAGGCTTTAAGCGCCAGCTCACACATATAATTTATTAACGAAATAAGAACTAACTAGCCAACCGAATCTACTCCTCACGATCAGAGTCCGAAGGCACATCTAACTCTAGCTCTTGATCTTTTGAAAATATGTTAGGCAAGTGTGAGTCTTAATAGACCCAGCAAGCATTTGAAACTCTAACCTTAATTTATCATATAAATAAGCAAAAGTGATGCTATCATAAGTTATCAGTTTCATTTCATAATTATAGTAAAGGTTAGTCAAGCTACTACATATGTCTTTCTTACTCAATCTCAAAGATGTGTCATATATAAGAATATGTCAAATCAAATGTTATATTAGTGTCAAATCATATATTATCATGTGCCTACACATATTCTTTGTCTTATAAAATTTCAGATACTCATGGTTATGTGGACAAATAAAACAAAGCATATGATATATCAAAATATCATAGTGAAGCAGAACTCCACATAATCTGAGCAATTAATATATCAGAACATAAAATATATTTCTTAGGTGTGCATATCAGACAAATACCCAAACAACAACATAGAGAGTCATGAACATATTCTCCATGTAACGACCCTCCCTATACCGGTACGATTATACCAATCCACATCGGTATAATAAACGCCGTCACAGTGGGACAAGTACCCAACACTAACACTAGATTGAGATGTATATGAATATTAGAAGATTATAGCAGAAATAAAATAAATCAATCTTATTCCAACATCATCATTCTATTCACAGTCCATATAGTAAGAGGGAGATACAAATGTCCACATAATACAATTCCAAAATAAATACATTATCCATGAAACATACACCACTTATTGATTACATACTTATGCAAAATGAAAGTACAATGTCAAAATCTCTACAACACAAACTACTCTTGTTGCTCGGAGTCACTCCTAACTATCTCCTCCTCGGAAGTGGAGACACCTGTCACACCTGTACGCCAAAGCAAGAATGAGTCTAAAGAGTCCCAGAAAGCAATCCATGAACACAACCATACACATATCACCTACACATGCTAGATTCCTAAGCAATTAAGAATAAACATGTAACATGTTTCATATAATTTAAACAATTAACTATAAAACCTATGACATGCTTTCTACACTTTGTAACCAACATGTTTTAAATACTTAAATCTCACTTGATTCATGTCACAATTTAACACAACTATAGCATGGAATTATGAATATGGTAAATAGCGCACCTAGCATGAATTCTAGTCATTTCTCATGCAATTATCACAATTACACCTACCTTTTATTTGCTATTTTGACATAATTTAAACATAATCACATGGTTTACACTTATTCACATGTTAACACATTCACTTTACAAATTCACATGCTCATAGTTCACATTGTACACTTCACATCATCACATATTCACATTTTTACTTAGTTGCCGTGACACATAGTCCAACCCACCACTAGAAGGACACACATATACACATTCACATACCTATCACCTAGGCAACACAGTGGTAGATCTTGGTTAACTGCGTAGAACCGAGAGAAGCACTCTCCACCATAACCAGTGGTACTTGTCCACCTCTAGGATTTCATCCTAATTGCCCATAGGATATCACACACATTGAACCTTCCCGTAGGGACTTTACTACGGTACAGTTCCACAGCCCTCTATGGTAGCAGTGTCACACACGGCACATTTTAACACATTTCACTTAAATCACATATTTACTTACATTATTCACATGCACTAATCATTTCATGCTCATGTACTTAAATACACACACATGGTTCAGTTTTTCCTAATATGATGCTACTGGTCACTGTACTAAACAACTCATACCACAGTCTTAATCATGCTGTAATCATTGCATTATACAAGAATTAAATGAACATGTTCATTTGGTAAATATTCATTGTTAAATTAACAACCACATCTACTGTCACCCAAATAGGACGAATTATTTATCACAGGTTGAAGACAGATAACATATCATTTGCTCATTTTTTTAGATTTTTTGGACTTATACGTAAATTATGATAATTAAAACAGATATCATGCATTTCTCACCAAGAAACTCATTTAGCATGGTTTACATTCATACAGTCGGTTCTAGTAGCTCAGAAACCTAGAAATAGTCATCATGTTGTCATGTAAAGATTATAAAACCCTAACTCACAACTGTTCTATTTATACAAGATTAAACATGGTCATTTTCAGCTCACAATTCAATTATAAAAATTTTAATAAATAATACAAATCACAGAAATTTGGTACCTTCTCATGATATGACCAACTGCTTGTTCTGAACTCAACATAATTTCTACAGTATGCACAGACCACCACAAGTCTGAATACAATCACACAAATGCGAAACCTAGGGTTCTGTGAAAACTCAAACGAACTTGGCAGCACACAGGTTGCCGCCAACAGGGTTAACAGCATCAGAGGTTGCCACCGACCAAGGATCTTAATAGCAGAAAATGTTGTCGTTAACTTCATGTTTTCCCCTTAAGGTAACTACCACATCGCATGACTAAATCTAACTAAAAGGACCAAATTTCAAGGGCCTTACACCCTCTCCCCCTTAAAGAAACTTCATCCTCGAAGTTAGAATGATACTACTCAAATAATTGGGGATACTTCTTCATCATAGCATCCTTAAGCTCCCAAGTGGCCTCCTCTCGCGAGAAGTTCCGCCATAGCACCTTCACGGACGCAATGCTCTTGTTCCGAAGGTGCTGAACCTTCCGATAAAGAATAGCTACTGGTTGCTCAACATACGACAAATCTGGCTGGATCTCCACTGGCTCATGACTAATAATATGAGATGGATCTCAGACATATCTCCTGAGCATGGATACGTGGAAAACAGGATGAACACTAGCTAATGCTGGTGGTAAAGCTAGCTCATTTGCCACGCTACTCAAACGTCTGAGATTCTCAAACGGACCAATGAATCTAGGACTCAACTTGCTATGCCTGCCAAATCTAACAACCCCTCGAGCAAGCGAAACCTTAAAAAAATATGTTCGCCCACCTACAACTCCAAATCCTTTCTCCTATTGTCGGCGTAACTCTTCTGCCTATCTTGCGCCGCAACAAGCCTCTTCCTGATAAGTTGGATCTTATCCGAAGTCTCCTGCACTAACTCTGAACCAATCAACTGCCTATCACTAGTCTCCTCCCAACATAAAGGAGATCTACAAGGCCGCCCATATAATGCCTCGAATGGAGTCATACCAATACTCGCATGATAATTGTTGTTATATGCAAACTCCACAAGTGGTAAATGACGCTCCCAATCACCCTTCCAATCCAACACACACACTCTCAACATATCCTCAAGCGTCTGGATAGTCCTCTCGGACTGTCCATCTGTCCGAGGATGGAACGCCGAACTGAGCTTTAATTCAGAACCCAAAGCATCATGAAGACCCTTCCACAGCCTCGAAGTAAATCTCGGATCTCGATCCAAAATGATCGACTTTGGCACACCATGCAACCTAACAATGCTACTAACATACAATCTATCCAAACTCTCAACTGTCTGCTTCTTCTTCATAGGCAAGAAATGCGCAGTGTTAGAGAATCTATCTACAATCACCCAAATTGAGTCATTGCCCTTCACTGATCTGGGCAAACCATTACAAAATCCATAGTGATGGCCTCCCACTTCCATACTGGGATCTCCATCTTCTGCATAAGACCAGATGGTCGCTGACACTCGGCCTTCACTTGTTGTCATACTAAACACCTGGATACAAAATGTGCCACATCCTTCTTCATGCCAGACCACCAAAATGATCTCTTTAAATCCTGGTACATCATTGTGTTACCCGGATGAATAGAGAATCTCGACCTATGAGCTTCTGCAAGAACATGCTCATGGACATCTACAACATCGGGAACACAAACTCGGTGATGGAATCTAATCACACCATCCTCATCACGAGTAAGCCTTGCCTACTAATTTCTGAAGCCTAGGATCAGCCTTCTGTTGGTCAATCACCTCATCAATCACAGTAGACCGAATGGACAATTGAGCTACAAAAGCCTGACATAATAATGGCTCTAACTCAGTCATCGCACATGCAACATCCTCCAACATCTTCCAATCCTGCTGGAGCAAAGACCTCTTCCTTCTAAGAGCATCCTCTAAGACATTCGTCTTTCCTGGATGATACTGAAGATTGAAGTCGTAGTCCTTGAGGAACTCAATCCATCTCCTCTGCCGCAGGTTTAATTCCTTCTGAAAAAAGAGATACCTCAGACTCTTGTGGTCAGTGAACACCTCAAATCTGACACCATAAAGATAGTGCTTCTAGATCTTTAGTGCATGAACCACTGCTGCAAGCTCCAAATCATGAGTCAGATAGTTAAGCTCATGCTCCTTCAACTGACGAGAAGCATACGCCACTACCTTTCCCTGCTACATCAATACACAGCCTAAACCAATCCGAGATGCATCTGAATAAATGGCAAAACCCTCTACACCACTCGGCAAAATGAACACCGGTGCAGAAGAAAGCTTAGCCTTCAACAATTGAAAGCTACTCTCACACTTCTCAAACCATACAAACTTCACACCCTTCTTAGTTAGCTTAGTCAAAGGGGCGGCGATAGATGCAAATCCCTTAATGAATCACCGATAATAGCCCGCTAAACCAAGGAAACTCTGAATCTCCGATGGGATCCTGGGGATCTCCCAATCTAATACAGCTTGGACCTTTGCTGGATCAACTGCTACACCAGAACCGGAGACAACATGCCCAAGGAAATGAACCTCGCGCATCCGAAAATCGCACTTGCTGAATTTTGCATACAACTTGTGCTCTCAGAGAACTTCTAACACTACCCTCAAATGCTGACGGTGTGTGGCCTCATCCGGAGAATAGATTAGCACATCATCGATGAGCACTACTACAAAACTATCTAAATAAGGTCTAAACACCCTGTTCATGAGATCCATGACGCTGCAGAGGCGTTGGTTAGACCAAATAAAAGAATCAAAAACTCACAATGTCCATAATGAGTCCTAAAGGTCATATTGGACACATCTTCACTCCTAATCCTCAACTGATGATAGCCAGACCGCAAATCAATATTGAAAATACCGATGCATTCTGCAGCTGGTCAAATAGATCATCGATCCGCGGTAAGGGATACTTGTTCTTCACAGTCACCTAGTTGAGATTCCTATAATTGATGCACAACCTGAGTGAACTTTCCTTCTTCTTTACAAATAATATAGATGCATCCCAAGGGGATACACTAGGGCGAATAAATCCCTTATCCAGCAAATCTTGCAATTGCCTCCTTAACTCAGCTAACTCCGCATGTGCCATCCGATATGGAGCCTTTGAGATAGGAGAGGTGCTTGGAAGCAACTCTATAGTAAAGCATATCTCCCTACCGGTGACAATCCAGACAAATCATCGGGAAACATCTGGAAACTCCTGCACTACATCAATCTTCTTAAGGGTAGGTGATTGATTAGCCTTCGGTACTAATACCACGCTGGCAAGAAAAGCGTCACAACCTTGTTCACCATTCTCATTGCCTTCATGGTGGAGATGACAAACCTCCCCGCGAAGTTCCTTGGCAATGGATGTGAAAACTCATCCTCACCAGGAATACGGAAAATGATCTTCTTCCCACGACAATCTACTAAAGCATAATGCTCCTCTAGCCAATCAAGAACTAGAATTGCATCATAGTCCTCCATCTTTAGCAAAAAGAAGCACCCTTCTAAGACTCGGTCCTCAATGCACACATGTAACGACGGAATACACTTCCTAGTCGATACCGTTCCTACTGGTGTGTGCACAGATAAAGTGACCGCTAACTCCTCAGCCTCTACACTAGACTCTACAGCTAACTGCCTAGCAAACTGCTCAGAAATCAACGAGTGAGTGGCACACGTATCAAATAAAACCCAAGCATGCACACCTATGAAAAGAACTGTACCTTCGGTGACATGCTCCGCCTGCTCGGCATCCTCTCGTGCTAACGTGAACACTCGAGCTTGGGCTCGAGGCCTTTCTGGTCTTCCTGTAGCTGGCGCTGCTGATGCTGTTGCTGCACTGCTGGGGCTGGTGCTCCATGTGGACTCCCTGCTGAAGCCTGGGACAATCCCTAATCTGATGCTCGCTGCTCCCGCACTTCAAGCACTTCCCCGCCAAATTCTAGCACTCGGTACCTCCATGTGTCCTTCCACAGTGAGGACACTCCTTTTTGCCGCTGGGTCTGATGCCTGGGGTCCGCGGTGCAACTACTTGCTCACTGCTCACTGCCATGGGACGCTGCAGAGACTGATATGCCACTTTCTTCCTGTCCTGCCGCTGGAATGGAGGCGCATACCTCTTCTGTAAAGCTTTCTACTCTTCTAGGTACTGCTCCATCTCACCCTCCTGCCTGCAAGCCGTGCTGAGAGCCTCATCTAGGGTACGATGGTCAAACGCCACCAACTAGGCCCATCACAAATTTCTTCACCTTCCTGCGCTCATCAGCCATTATGTGAGGTGCATACTTAGACAATCAGCAAACCTGGCCTCGTAGTCAAGTACGGTCATGGAGTCGTAGGTAAGAGTAAGAAACTCCTGCTCCATCTTGTCCTGGATATGCTCCAGGATGAACTTGGCCCGAAAGAGCCTCACGAACTCATCCCATTCCACCTCAATAGTACCATCCTCAAACCGGTGTGCAGTAAAGAGGACCACCATACATCGGCTCTCTCCTGCAACAAGCCACCCATAAGGACAAATCTAAACAAATCTAAACTTAAGGCAATTACATGCAATTTAATTAACTTAATATCTGAAGCATATAGGTGGCCAAGTTGACCTTGTCCTCCTCAGCACACCTAATCACCTGGAAGATCTTCTCGATCTCCCTGATCCAGCTTTCCGCCAGCAATGGCTGACCCTCTCCCTTAAAAGATGGTGGAGCCATCCTCTTGAATCGCTCCATGATGGAGGGACCACCATAGCCATGCTCCTGGCGAATTGGAGATGGAGCTTGAGCCTACCACAACAAGCAATATAACATCATAAACAACATGACAACATGATGGCAACTTAGCAATCACATAATTAATAAAACATACTACTCTATCTATTATTCTAACCTAAGCCTCCAGCTGAGCCTGGAGTGCATCCTGGGTATGCGCCTAGGTCTGCATAGCCTATACCAGGCCTTGCATGAATACTCCATAATCCACAGGCGGTGGTGGAGGAAGAACTGTAGGACCCTGGGGTGCTGGGGCCTGCTTCTCATCCCTATCCTCACGCCGCTGCTCATCCTCACGGGCATGGGCACCACGCCTACCACGAGAAGCCATAGCCTGTAAAACAATTTAAATCACAGTTAGAAACTAAGTTATTTAGTCCTAACCATGTTCTTACTATCTTTCTTTTCTTATTAATCATTTTCTACACATCTGGACAATTCTATAAAGACTTAGAATATATGAAAATGATGGTATACTCATGTACAATCTCAACCTGTCTCTCTGATACCAATCTCTGTAACGACCCGCCCTATATCGGTACGATTATACCAATCCACATTAGTATAATGAATGCAGTCACAGTGGGACATTTACCCAACACTAACACTAGATTGAGATGTATACGAATATTAGAAGATTACAGCGGAAATAAAATAAATAAATCTTATTCCATCATTATCATTCTATCCATAGTCCATATATTATAAGGGAGATACAAATGTCCACATAATACAATTCCAAAATAAATACATTATCCATGAAACATACACCACTTATTGATTACATACTTATGCAAAATGAAAGTACAATGTCGAAATATCTACAACACAAGCCACTCCTCTCGCTCGGAGTCACTCCTAACTATCTCCTCCTCGGAAGTGGAGACACCAGTCACACCTGTACGCCGAAGCAAGAATGAGTCTAAAGAGACCTAGCAAGTAATCCATGAACACAACCATACACCCATACACATATCACCTGCACATGCTAGATTCCTAAGTAATTGAGAATAAACATGTAACATGTTTCATATTATTTAAACAATTAAGTATAAAACCTATGACATGCTTTCTACACTTTGTAACCAACATATTTTAAATACTTAAATCTCACTTGATTCATGTCACAATTTAACACAACTATAGCATTGAATTATGAATATGGTAAGTAGCACACCTTGCATGAATTCTAGTCATTTCTCATGCAATTATCACAATTACACCTACCTTTTACTTGCTGTTTTGACATAATTTAAACATAATCACATGGTTTACACTTATTCACATGTTAAACATTCACTTTACAAATTCACATTCTCATAGTTCACATTGTACACTTCACATCATCACATATTCACATTTTTACTTAGTTGCCGTGACACATAGTCCAAACCACCACTAGAAGGGCACACATATACACATTCACATACCTATCACCTAGGCAACATAGTGATAGATCTTGGTTAACTGCGCAGAACTGGGAGAAGCACTCTCCACCGTAACCAGTGGTACTTGTCCACCTCCAGAATTTCATCCTATTTGCCTATAGGATATCACACACATTGAACCTTCCCGTAGGGACTTTACTACGGTACAGTTCCACATCCCTCTATTGTAGCAGTGTCACACACAGCACATTTTAACACATTTCACTTAAATCACATATTTACTTACATTATTCACTTGCACTAATCATTTCATGCTCATGTACTTAAATACACACACATGGTTCAGTTTTTCCTAATATGATGCTTCTGGTCACTGTACTAAACAACTCATACCACAGTCTTAATCATGCTATAATCATTGCATTATACAAGAATTAAATTAACATGTTCGTTTGGCAAATATTCATTGTTAAATTAACAACCACATCTACTGTACCCAAACAGGACAAATTATTTATCACAAATTGAAGATGGATAACACATCATATGCTCAATTTTTCAGATTTTTTAGACTTATACACTAATTATGATAATTAAAAGATGTCATGCATTTCCCACCAAGAAACTCATTTAGCATGGTTTACATTCATATAGTCAGTTCTAGCAGTTTAGAAACCTGAAAATAGTCATCATGTTGTCATGTAAAGATTATAAAACCCTAACTCACAACTATTCTATTTATACAAGATTAAACATGGTCATTTTCACCTCATAGTTCAATTATAGAAATTTTAATAAATAATACAAATCACAGAAATTCGGTACCTCCTCATGATATGACTTACTGCTTGTTCTGAACTCAACATAAGTTCTACAGTACGCACAGACTACCACAAGTCCGAATATAATCACACAAATGTGAAACCTAGGGTTCTGTGAAAACCCAGACGAACTTGGCGGCACACAGGTTGCCGCCATAGGGTTAACAACATCAGAGGTTGCCGCCGACCAAGGATCTTAACGGCAGCAAACATGAGTAGTGTCATAGGTGTGTGGCACTCACATATGTTTCATGCACATGTGCATAGGAGCGTTAAATGTTCAAACACTCTAACCTTTATTTCTATATATTATGCTTATATCCTTCTTCTATTTCTTATTATTTTTTCTCTATACTTTAGACATTCTTTGAAATTTTCACTTAATTTCTTTCTAAAATTATTCTTCACAAAATTTGTAGGTTCTTATAAGACCTCTCTAATGGTTCAGAAATCTAAGCACTAGGAGTTTCCTATAGTAATTTATAATTATTTATTAAATTTCATATTTTTAGATTATATATATATATATATATCTTTAAATTCAACTTATAAGTTGGTGTATCGAACTCGACCAGTTCAAGTTTAAAAATTTATTGGTTATTACAATATTAGCCTTGGCTGACCTGCGCAAGGTTGAAAGAAATCTCATCGTGATTGCCTCCAACTTCCACTATGGAATCTTGTTCTTCTGCATCAAACCTGATGGTCTCTGATGTTCTGCCATCACTTGTTGACAAGTTAGGCATCTTGAAACAAATTCAACTACATCTTTTTTCATGCCATTCCACTAGAAAGTCATCTTCAAATCCTAATGCATATTGTTACTAGGGTGAATCGTGAATCATGATCTATGTGCTTCCTCAAGTATATGCTTCCTCAAATCTACATCATCTACCACATAAACTCAATTTTGGAAATCATACCATCCTCATCCCGAGCATTGCCTAGCTTCCCTATCATCTCTTGCAATTGAGGGACATCCTCTTATCTATCGACTACTCTATCCATGACCACTGACTTGATGCTAAGCCATGAATGCCTAACATAAATGTGGCTCAACAAAAGCGATGGAACATGCTACATCTTCCATCAACCTCCAATCTGTCTGCATCAACATCCTCTACCTGCCAAGAGCATCAACCACAAAATTCACTTCGCCTAGATGATAAATCAACCTAAGATAATAGCCCTTCAAGAATTTGATCCACCTCCTTTTGCTCAAGTTCAACTCCATGTGATAGAAAAGATACTTGAGGCTCTTATGATCTATAAACAGTTCAAATATTACTCCATCAAGGTAGTGCCTCTAGATCATCAGAGCATGGATTATATCTACCTACTCCAAATTATGAGTCAGATAGTTTTGCTCGTGCTCCTTTAATTACTTAGAAGCATCAGTAGGTACCCTGCCATTCTATATCAACACACCTCCAAGACTAAATTTCAAAGCATCAGTGTATATGGAAAATTCATTTGCGCTATTGGGAAAGATCAACACTAGAGCTTTGGTCAACCTAGTCTTGGATTCCTCAAAACTTCTTTCACTTTCATCTGACCATACAAACTTCACTCCCTTCCTAGTAACCTTTGTTAAAGAAGTTACTATGGATGCAATCCATTCAATGAAGCAATGATAATAGCCTCCTAATCTTAAAAAGCGATGAATATCCAAAGGTGCTTTTAGAGTCTCCTATTCTAACATAATTTGAACCTTCATAGCTACACCATTGCTTGATATAAGATGCCAAAGGAAATGAACTTTCCTCATCTAGAAATCGCACTTGTTGAACTTGGCATATCGTTTATGCTCCCTCAAGGTCTCCAAAACTCTATGAAGATGATTCCTATGAGAAGTCTCATCTGGTGAATAGATCAACACATAATTAATGAACATCACAACTATACAAATACAACTTGAACATATGATTCATCATATCTAAAAATGTTGTTGGGACATTTGTCACCCCAAAAGGTAACATAGTACGGTTAGACCAACCCACGTCAGATGAGAGGGTTGAGATTTACATTAATAGAGAAAGTAAATGCACTAGAAAGTAAGCAACTCTTATTCCATCAACTTTACAATCTATATAATCTAAGTAAAGAAATAACATAACATAACAATCATATTGTAGCCAATTTCCAAGTACAATGCTAAGTATTAAACCATAAATAACACCACATACTAAGCACTAACCATAAGTCTTGGACAATCTAGTCTTCAAGCTTCAACAAGAGTGAGTCTATGCAATAGACTCAGAAAGTAAACAAGAATCTAAATCCATAATCTACAATATAGTAAACTTTAAAACAACATGGTACTCATACATAGCATTCACTAGCTATCATATACATAAAGATCTATTCTCACACATAACAATTCTCATGGATAGTAATTAACATTTGAACATCTAAAGTAGTTCATCACTTAATAATAGTAAACAGTATTTAAATGGGATGCATTAACAGTATAGTAACATGTATAATTGTGAAACAATAAGTAAGAGCATTAATAATGAGCAGTAGACAGTAACATTAAGCAATATCAGCAATGGTCACAGTAACAATACCAAGACAAATTGCCCAAACCACCACTAGAAGGCCAGTAAAGTTAGTCAATATTCAATCACCTATGTAAAATAGTGATGAGTCTTGGTTATTACGCAAAACTGCGAGAAGTCCTCTCCACCCTAACAAGTGAACAGTACAAGCGTTGAACACCTTTAGAATTTAAAACCCCATTGCCCACAAGGCCAGTAAACAATGAATAGTTTGAGCTATCCCATTGGGGCATTTCTATGTCATGGCTCAGTAAAACCCCTTTCCTTTTTGGCATTAATAAAGTAATATATGCAATACACATAGTCATACTTACTATACATGCAAGTACAATACAAAAATATATATCATGATATTTCTATTTAACTATAAACTAAAAAACTTAAATCATACTATTAGTTACTATAATTACATGGATTTACCTTAATTTAACATATAATGCATAAAAATCTAAAATAGTGCAGAAATATATACAGTACTCATAAAAATATAGAAAATTGAAAAAATGTGAATCTCATGTAGTAGATACCTATTTATAGAGGCCTATTCATGTAGTAGACACCTATTTATATGGTTATGATAAACATAAAATTTACTCTGAATTACACACTACTATCATGCATAGAAAACATATTTTCATAAATACTTATTGTTGCAGCTTGAGTAAGTGAGGTCGGCCTAAGCCGATGTCCGAGAACCTAAGGGACGATGATAGTGTGACGAGGATGGTGAATCCGAGCTCTGACCTGCAGGACCACCGAGGGACCTCGGTGGGTAAAAACTCCGACGATCAAGTCTGTTCGGGAGGTCAGAGCTAGAGAGAGTTTTAGGGCTAGATATCGCATACCTTTCTCTTGATGGATCACTCTATCTTATATAGGGGTTCCGGTTGCTAGATTACCGGACATGACTCGCACACGACGCCCACGATCCCGCCCACAACTTCTGCAGTCCGAGGTTATGGACGGAAGGTATGGCTGGATAGGTTCAGGATGTTCCGGGCCAGCGAAGTGCGTGCGACCCGCAGCCGTGA
The DNA here is from genome assembly GCA_014218235.1 of Colocasia esculenta. Lineage (NCBI taxonomy): Eukaryota > Viridiplantae > Streptophyta > Magnoliopsida > Alismatales > Araceae > Colocasia > Colocasia esculenta. Next base: position 10,547 of record JACBKR010004263.1, on the reverse strand, counting down.
TCTTCGGGACCTACCGTTAACAAACCTAAGATCGTGTGAGGCCAACTAGCGCTCGTGGCTGTAACATTCGGCGCTTAACTAGGCCCTCACCACGGGCACCGCCTTCCTTGGCACTAGTTCGGCCGAGAATTGGGTAGACCAAGTGACGCTTCGGGGAATGGTGAATGACATCAGGCGGATCAAACACGAGCTCGGGCAACCGACGTCGACTAGAGACGACCCGTACGTCGGCTAAAGGTGACCTCTATGTCAGTTAAAGACGACCCATATCATTGGCCCCCCTGATTTCTCCTTGGGAAAAACGCTTGTCCTGAGGTAAAACCACTCTTTCGTCACCATTCGACCACGTGGTTGCCCAAGGTGGTGCAGGTTCCCTAGGCGACTTAATGTTGCCATCGATGTGATGTCGAGTCCGTATATTTATGGCATCAGCATTGCCCTATCGCGTGAAGTTTTAATGTTGCCATCGTAACATCGGTACGTGCTGTACGAGAGCCTCATTATTATGGTACGGTTACACCAGAAGTCATGTCGCCGCTTCAACTTCTCTGCCGAATGACGGTGATCCTCGATGATCACGAGTGTTGTGGATCCTGGTGACTACCTTCCGACCGTTCGCCTTCCAACAAGTGGCACAATCATGATGGTTGATGGACTTTATACCCTTCCAATCGTCTGATCCAATTGGCCTCCCTGGGTCTATAAATAGCAGGTATCGCAGCTCAAAAGGTGCCCTTTTTTTTCTTTTTTTTAATAAAGCAGTCCTCAGAGCAAAGATCTAGGAGAGTGCACCCTCCCTCAGAGAGGGAGAATGTTCTCACTCCACCAGACGAACTCTGGGCCGGTTATTCAAATATTTTATGAAGGAATAATACAGAAAAGGAGCTGGTCATTTTAATCTAACATGAAAGAGACCAGCTTTATCCAAAACATAAGCACCCTTACAGACTTGAGGCAAATCGCCAGACCCCCATAAAATCGAATTTTTTTTTGATGAACATCCGTAGTTGGCTAATCCATCAGCCACTTGATTAGCCTCTCTAAAGACATGACAATATTTCAAGTTCTTTTGATGCAGCAATTGAAGAGCTTCACGCCACCATCTGTGAGCCTGCCAAGAGGGGCTCTTACCAGCTTTCAGGGAATTTATGAGAGCCATAGAGTCAGAGTTCACCATGTCTATCTGTAGACCAAGGAAGCCAGCTAATCTGAGGCCATCACAGAGCGCTCTTGCTTCAGCCACTACACTATTTCCTATGCCATAATAGTGAGCAAAAGCGACCACAATATCACCCCCTTTATTTTTGATGCATCCTCCGCCCCCACTCTCTCCCGGGTTTCCTTTGCTAGCTCCATCTACATTCAAGCAAAACTCCAAATTAGGAGGCTGCCATCGGATAAGGCGAATATGCTTAGGAGAGTAGCTGGGAACAAAACTAAAACTCTGAAGAGTCTTTAGGTCAGTAGTAGTAGGTGCCCTTACTCATTCACGCGAACACAACCTCAGCGATCTTCTGCCGACCTGCCGATGCTCTAACAACTCTCAACGAGACGATCAAAGCGCCTTATTTGCTTATCTACTGCTTGCTTCCTTCCGAGTCAAGCAATGAGCATTTCTCCTTCTCGTTCTTTTGAAACTCGTTAGGTGGTGAATGTCTTCGAGGGTTTACCTTCCGAGGCTCTTCCTCGTCATCTTCCCGTTCCGCTAGTAAGGACTCTCATCCTGATACTCTTGTGTCCAGACCTGTTGACAATGCCTTCATCTTGGAGGTTAGTGTAGGGTCATACGTCCCTCGTATGCCCTCTACTCACACGTCGGGCTCACGTCGTTAGGCTGACACTATGGCAGATGCGGTGTGTGAGACAGACCGAGAGACCTTTCGCTGGCTTGAGACCCACCTGGGTATGGCCCTCCCTATAGTTGCCACCATATATTCTAACAAGCAACTTCGAGCTCATTATGTTAGGATCGGTATTCGGTTATGGCAAAGCTAGAAGGGGGGGTTGAATAGATTTACAGTGGAAACTTAAGCAATTTAAAAACTACTTTGGATTAATAGATCTACTCAATTAAAACCCCTTTGATCTGATTCAACATGTGTGAATAAATCAATAAGTAGTGTGTAGACGAAAATCCCTAGGCATGCATCTAGCGCAACACAATGCAAACCACAAATCAAACCACAATGCACAAGGGAGTTTTTAGGTGGTTCGGAGATCACACCACGTGACTCCTACGTCCACCCCTCACACAGTGAGGACACACTACTCAACAACTGAGTACAACACACACACACGAGCACAACGACTCAACCACACACACACATGCTAGATCAGTCCAACAAAAGATCAGATTCTCTAGCCTTGATCTGACCAACACACCACACACACGTTGTCTGATGCAAACACACAATCAGAACAACAAACCACACATGGATCAAGTATAAGGAACACTTGAACCACTACCACATACACTATGATCTATACACAACCCTTGTACAGATCACAAACCACACACTTCCACAAAATCCACACACTGATATCCAATCAACACTCCACACACGAATTGGTGAAAAATATGGAAGAGGAAGAGTTCTGAGATATAGAAACAAATCCAGATGAAGAACTCTTCAGAGAGTTTCATCCAGAAGACTTCAAGATTCACGTCGTTGAAGACCACGAGATGATGGAGAAGTTTGACTTCAAAACGAACCGGCTTCAACTCCTTGTACGAGATGATCTCTCTTTGAACGATCTGGAGTTCTGAAACAGAGCAGCAGGAAGAGAGCCTTCTTCTTGACCTTTGCTTAGGGTTTTTGGTATGGTGGCTTCTTGCTGCGAAAATAGCCTCATATGATCCATATATAGTGGTGTCCAAGCATAGAGAGTCGTGCTAAAAGGAACACCAAAATATAGATCATATCCCGGCCATTAGATCTTCAGAATCTCCTTCTGTCGACAGCGACTTGCTGCTGTCGACAGATGCTGACAGGTTTGCAAAAACCAGAAGACTGGGCTTTCTGGAAATAGATTTCTGAGTGGATCTATCGACAGGAGAAAATCATCTGTCGACAGATGCACTATTCATCTGTTGACAGATGCACTATTCATCTGTTGACATGTGCACTATTTCAGCAACTTGTCTTGTTCTTTTGCACTTGGATTTTGGGCTTTGTCTTGCATACATTCACACCTATATTAAAAGACATAATTAGTGAGATATAATGAACATATAAAACATGTGTTTCATTTGCATCCAATTGTCATTCTCATCATGTTTCACACATTCATACACATCAATTTTGTCTTGTTCATGAAATGTTCATCATCAAAAACAAACATACCATTTGTGAACATTTCACATAACATCAATTAGTATTGCTCATCATAAAAACATTTAAGCACTTGTTGTAACCCAACATTTTCCAATATGAGAACCCAACATTCTCCCCCTTTTTGATGATGACAAAATTCTCAATTATGCACAATTGATGTTTAATTGTTACGATCGGTTATTCGGTTATGGAAAAGCTAGAAGGAGGGGTTGAATAGATTTGCAGCGGAAACTTAAGCAATTTAAAAACTACTTTGGATTAATAGATCTACTCAATTAAAACCCCTTTGATCTGATTCAACATGTGTGAATAAATCAATAAGTAGTGTGTAGACGAAAATCCCTAGGCATGCATCTAGCGCAACATAATGCAAACCACAAATCAAACCACAATGCACAAGGGATTTTTTAGGTGGTTCGGAGATCACACCACGTGACTCCTACGTCCACCCCTCACACAGTGAGGACACACTACATCCACGTATTGATCTCAATTAGTGCACACACACAGATATATGAAAGTAGTGAAAAGAGAAGAGTTTTGAGATGAAGAATCAATCCCGATGTAGATCTCTTCTCGTTGGTCGTCCAGAAGACTCCAAGCTTCGTCTTGACAAGTATCAGTTGATGGAGAAGCTTGAACCACGGACGAACCGGCTTCAACTCCGCTTGGAAGGTTGTTCTTCTTTGTTCTGGGCAGAGAGATGAAGCAGGGCAGTAGGAAGAAAGCCTTCTTCTTGACCTTTGCTTAGGGTTTTTGGTATGGTGGCTTCTTGCTGCGAAAATAGCCTCATATGATCCATATATAGTGGTGTCCAAGCATAGAGAGTCATGCTAAAAGGAACACCAAAATATAGATCATATCCCAGCCATTACATCTTCCCGAAACTCCGTCTGTCGACAGCCGACTTGCTGCTGTCGACAGATGTTGCAGGTTTGCAAGAAACCGGAAGACTGGGCTTTCTGGAAATAAATTTCTGAGTGGTTCTGTCGACAGGCGAAAATCATCTGTCGACAGATGCACTATTTATCTGTTGATAGATGCAATATCATCTGTTGACAGGTGCACTATTTCAGCAACTTGTCTTGTTCGTTTGCACTTGGATTTTGGGCTTTGTCTTGTGTACATTCACACCTACATTAAAAGACATAATTAGTGAGATATAATGACATATAAAACATGTGTTTCATTTGCATCCAATTGTCATTCTCATCATGTTTCACACATTCATAACACATCATTTTGTCTTGTTCAAGAAATGTTCATCATCATCAAACCAACATAACATCAATTAGTATTGCTCATCATCAAAAATATTTAAACACTTGTTGTAACCCAACATTCTCCAATATGAGAACCCACAATCTATCGTCAGGTTTTTGGCAGTTTACACCATGGCCGAGGTTCCCCTGACCCTACGCCTCTTCTTCTATTGCTTCTCTGTCAAGCCTTTGGGGATTGGCTATTTTTGCGGTTAGATCTGGTCGGCAGATTCTTGGCCGCATGCCCTCCTCTGTGTCCATCATCAGAAAAGAAACTTCATCTTTATCCCTGCTCCTCGGGATGGCCTTTCCCAACCTCATGGTCATCCATCATATCCGAGACAAGGCTTTCGGGTCGCCGAAGCTTAGTGCGTTCGAGCTATAAGATTTTGACTCCTTGCAGGCGGTGGAGCCACCCAATTTATTCGAGCCATCTGAGAAGCTATTCAAGCTGATTGCTGAGGGTGCTAAAGGTCATCGCCCTTTTGATAGAGTTTCTGTCGGCCTACAAGATCTGTGGTCCTGACATGTTTTCTTTGATTGACAGCGATGGCCGACAAGGGTGTTTCCTCTGCACCAAAGGTACGAAAGGTGTTAGGATCGGATATTCGATTATGGCAAAGCTAGAAGGGGGGGTTGAATAGATTTGCAGCGGAAACTTAAGCAATTTAAAAACTACTTTGGATTAATAGATCTACTCAATTAAAACCCCTTTGATCTGATGTAATGTGTGTGAACAAATTAACAAGTAGTATGTAGATGAAATCCCTAGGCATGCATCTAGCGCAACACAATGCAAACCACAAGTCAAAACCACAGTGCACAAGGGATTTTTTAGGTGGTTCGGAGATCACACCATATGACTCCTACGTCCACCCCTCACACAGTGAGGACCCACTGCTCAAGAACTGAGTACAACATACACACACGAGCACAACGGCTCAACCACACACACACACGCTAGATCAAGTCCATAAAAGATCAGATCCTCTAGCCCTAATCTAATCAAGACACCACACACATGTTGGCTGATGCAAACACGCAACTAGATCAACAATCCGTAAGTGGATCAAGCACAAGGAATGCTTGAACCATTACCACACACACAAAGATATGAAAGGTAGAATAAAAGAAGAGTTCTGAGTTGAAGATCAAATCCAAATGAGAAATCTTCATGGTGGTCATCCAGAAGAACTTCAAACTTCGTGTTGATGATGATCGATGTAGAGAAGCTTGATTCATGGACAAACCAACTTCAACTCCGCTCGTGAGATGGATCTTGCTCGCGCTAGATGGAGAGTTGAAGCAAAACAGGGAACCTTCTTCTTCTTGTTCTTGGCTTAAGGTTTTCGGTGGTGGAGGCTCCTTGCTGAAAAAATACCTCTATATGGTCTATATATAGTGGTGTCCATGCATAGAGAGTCGTTCTAAAAGGAATCACTCAAATATAGATCATATCCTGGCCATTAGATCTTCCCAAACTCCGTCTGTCGACAGCTGACTTGCTGCTGTCGACAGGTGCTGACAGGTTTGCAAAATCTAGAAGACTGGCCTTCCGGGAAACCATTTTCTGTGTGTATCTGTCGACATGCTATAGTGTATCTGTCAACAGGCTACAATGTATCTGTTGACAGGTCACTATTCATCTGTTGAGAGGTACCGACAGGTTTCCAATTTCTTGAGCTTTTGCTCTTGTCTTTGGTACATTGTCTTACATGGAATCTCACCTACATTTAAGAAAATTATTAGTGAGATTTAATGAACATATAAATGAACAAGTTAGACATGTTTTCTTAATTAGCATTTGCTTTTCTTGATTAACATTTGCTTGACTTGACATCCTCATTATGTTTCACATATTCACATCACATCAATTTGTATTGTTCATGAAATGCACATCATCAAAAACAACATACCATATGTCAACTTAACATTCCATGTAAACCCAACATTCTCCCCCTTTTTTATGATGACAAAATTTTCAATTTATACACATTGATGTTTCTCCCCTTTTGGCAACATCCAAAAAGATAAGTCATGCACAAATGGATAAGAATGAAGCAAAGACTGTGTTTCCAGTCATTGATCAGTAAGTACACATAGTTAAAAAAAAGGTAATCCATTGCATGAAATACAAAAGCAAAAGTGAAGGATAAAGAGATGACGGAGTTAACAGACTGATGACTCAAAGAAGTGGAAGGAAATGAATCAAAGTACTGTGTGACCACAAAACTGAATTGTGAAAGATAGAGTGGGGAATGAGTGTTCAATTAGAATTTTAAGGTTGAGAACTGGTTTTATACCCATTGCAAGATGTCATAGACACTAGTAGTTGGACACATAAAATTCTGCAATGGTTAAGAAATAATACTTTGGGAATCTCAAGTTGTAGCATTTAGAAGACATCGTTCAAAAATATTGAAAATAAGATAACCCCTTTGAATAAACCGTTGTAGAAAAACATGTTCCTTTCTGGGTGATGTCCAGTTGGTACTTGAAAGTAATGTCTACATGAGCGATTAACAATAAACAACACATTGCCCTTGATGTAAAAACATGGAGGCTACACTCTATTCTTGCATTGAATTTTTTCTTTGTCAAGTTAATGTGGGAAAAGTAGTAATTAGATCACTTTCACCTTTTGACGAGAAGGTAGACATTTGGGATGCCCGTACCCCCAGTTACTCAGTGTAAGTGACCATCATACCATTGTACAGAGACAATGAAAGTACTTTTTGACGCAAAGACAGACATTTGTGATGCCCATGTCCTCGATTACTCGGTAATACTCATCATTGCTCTATCTTTATCCCATTTCAAATACTTTTTGTTTGAACTTTGAGTTTAGAAATAGGTAGCTTTTCTCCTTTTGTTTTTAATTCTTAAATCATGATCAAAAGGTTATTTAAGGTCAAAAGCCAATGTAAAACATAAAGTTCAATAACCTTCGTACTTATCAATCCACTAGAGAAAAATGATTATTTGCAAGGGAGTTATTCAAGTGAGTTAGTTAGAATCATTAGATTTGATCAATGTTTTCTAGATAACACAACCTAGACTAAACACAAAATATTATATCAAAATCATTGTGATTAAGTCAATGTCTTTGATACTATGTGAGTATGAAAGATTGCAATGAATGGTAAGTCCCTATTCTCCCCTTGCATCAATAATATGACATACTCATAAAGAAAGGATTAGAAAAGATGAAGATTTATGGATGAAGTGAATATCTATCGACATCAAACATAGCCTGTCGACAGATGCAGACAGTTGTGAAGTTCTGGGTTCAGGCAAGGTATAGGTTGTCGACAGCTGGGTTGTTGGCTGTCGACAGATACAGACAGACAGAAAATATGAAGTTCGGAACTGTGCCTGATTGTCGACAGCAGAAGAAGTTGCTGTCGACAGATGCACACAGGGTGCATTTCTGGGTTCTATGTAGGCTTATCTGTCGACAAGCTTGGGGCTTCGACAGGGGCTTTGAAACTTCAGCTTTAAGGCTTTGAATTGAGAGTGATTTGAACCATAAGATTGAGGGATAAATACACATTGAATATGAAGGGTATCCCTTATGAATTTCACTCACCTAGCCTTAACTTACCCCCCATAGAGTGTGCATATGATGAGCATCATTCAAGCAAATCAATCAATGAGATACACAAACATACCAAGCATTTGCATATAAAAGAACATCCATAAGCATAAAAACACCAACATTCATTCTTTTAAGAGAGACATGTGGCAAGATTGATGTGAAAGAATGTCCCTCAAACAACTTACTCAAAAACTCTTTTTTGACTTACTCCCCCATAATGTATGCATGGTGTTGAATGAACATTCAAGCAATTCACACATGTTCATGTCAAGCAAATTTAACAAGGAGAGTATAAACGTGATCAATTAGGGTTCTTGAGATTATGAATTTTTTGATAATCTTTATGTATTAAAAGACTATTGATACTTGGTGGAGAATATTTCTCACGCATAATGATAGTTTCCAGAAGCCGAACTTGTCCTTCCACATTTCACCATTTAATATACCAAATAGTCACTACATAAAAGATCCATTTTTTTTAAAAAAATTTAGCATGACTCCAATGGCTAAGAAGCATTGTCATTTGGGGATAGCATCAAAACACATTTTTCATTGCTCAGATAGAATTAAAAATCTATTTCAATTCTAGCAGTTCAAATCTATAGTGATAAAGAGATTTTACCTGAACAGTCGTCAATTTCAATCTAAAAAATTTTACCTTTGTCTCCAATCATTCTTGCCTTGCACAACCAATGTCATGAATCCATTTAAACTGTATGGCTGCAAGACATCTCAGCTTGTTCATTAAGCTGGTTTTAGAACCCACACTTGCTTGGGTCCTGCAATGACGTCAATGATAGAATTCAACAATGATTTCTGAATCCAAAGTGACTTTATTTTTGAATAGATGTATTTCTTTCATTAAGGGAATTATGAGCATGGGGCTTGGGAGCATGCATAAGATAACCATTTCTATGCCAACAATCCCTAGAGACATGACCATGTTGATGACATGCATAGCTTGAACTGTTTTAGCATATTGTGAGAGTGTTGATTTTTCTTCCAAGAATTTAGCAAGATGACCAAGTCTATTGCATTTGAAGCAAACGTTTGAGTACTTACCTGGTGCTTACCATAGTGTGATTGCATTTTTTGGAATCTCTGAGGTCCTTTAGAGTACCTTTGTTATCCTTGGTTGAGAAGAGGAGATGATATCCTTTGGTATCTCTTGGCATGATGTGGAGTTGGAGATTTCCTTGAAACATTCTGGGCTGCTGGAGGAGGTGTGGAGACCTTGTAGACTCTTATTTTATTTCCATTTTCTTTTTCTAGTTTTCAATTGAAACATGATTATCCTTTTTGCAGCACTTTTGTTAATTTTTCATTTTGTTTAATAACCACTTCAAGTTCATTTGTCAATTTTTTCTTTTCAACTTTCAATGGAACAATTTCTTTTTCAGAAGTTAGAAGTTGGTTTTTCATGACATCCATACCATTTTGTATTTTGTTCTTTTCAATTTCACTTTGAACAACTTGATTTTCCAAGTCAGCAATTTTCTTCTTAAATTGTTTCATTCATCATTAATGGTCTGTCATGATACAAGCCTTCAATCTTCTTTTTCATATGATTATTTTCCTCAACTAGTTGTTTGCATTTTTTTTATTGGTGATCATGAGCCATGTTGGAGATTTGTTTGTTCAATGATCATTATCAAACTTGAGATTCTCAATATGATCAATCAATTTTTCATTTTCATTTTTCAAATCAAAATTTTCAAATTCAACCTGATCATGATCTTCTTTCAATTTAGAAAACATGATTCATAGTTTTTGACTTCATTTTCTATTTTTCATTCTCCATTTTCAATTTTTCATTTTCTTCATAGAATGCTAAGCATATTAATTATCATTCATTCTTCTCTAATTTTTCTTTTAGCTTCTTGTTTTGAGCTTTTACCTTCTTAAATTGATTGACACAAGTGCTCATAGCATTCTATCAATTCATCATAGGATATATCATCCTCTGAATCAGAATTAGATATTGATGCATCAAATGGATCTGAGTTGGATTTACTTGACCTTTGAGAGTTTCTTGACTTCTCTGACAGATGTGATCCTTCATATTCGTCTGAACGAGAAAAGCCTCTTGAGCTGCCATGAGCCTTGTAGCATTTTTTCTTCTGTTCCCTTTCTAGACTTACATGTTTTCATAGAGGAGACCTGTATTTCATCACCTTGTCATCAAACTCAATTATCATAGGTCTATTTATGATGCTTGAGAACTTAGCCATATTTCTGAATATGTTTCAGATGATTAGACCAATGAACAAAATATTGAGTGAGATCAAAAGGCAATCAATCAGGTCAAGCAAATCAAGTCAGATTTAGAATCAATTGTTAGGAATCGAGCGG
>JACBKR010004262.1:0-24797 GCA_014218235.1 Colocasia esculenta | reverse complement strand
TAGACAAAAAAAATTGCATACATCATTAATTGCAGATCTCAGCTCCTTTTGTGTCACTCCCCTCATTGCTACTGGAAGCAATTGTTGCATGAGGACATGACAATCATGACTTTTTAAACCCCAAATTTTCTTAGGATCATTGGGATTTACATGCCTTGATATGTTTGATGCATAGCCATCTGGAACTTTCACACTTTTCAAAACATTGCAAATCATATCCTTCTCCATCTTGCTCAAAGTGAACATGGTAGGGCAATAGCAATCTGTTAGAATCCAGAGTTGAGGTTGAAGAGTGGCCCTTATACCCAAATGTTGGAGATCATGTCGAGCTTTCAAACCATCTTTTGTTTAGCATCAACATCTAACAAAGTTCCAATAATACTATCACAAACATTCTTCTCGATATGCATGACATCGAGATTATGTCTTAATAGTAAAGACTTCCAATATGGTAAGTGAAAAAAAAGTTTTTCTTCTTCCAATTGGTATGACACTCAAAAGTGGATGATGAAGTTGCAGCTTCCTTTCGTTTTCTTCTCACCCCCACTTTAAATTTGGGAACTTTCCCAAAAGTAAATTACGTGGATGCAACTGCTTAAGTATATCAACCCCAGATAACACACTTGGTCTGCCTCTCATTTCTCTTTTCCATCAAATCTTGTTTCATAGAACAAAACTTATGACCCACACCTAACCATTAACGATGATTAGTGTAACAGAATTTTTTACTACCTTTTAACCATAATGATGATGTATCTCATTACATGTAGGGCAAGCTAATCGACTTTAGTGCTCCAACCAGACAGATAACCATATGCAGGAAAATCGTTAATTGTCCAAAGTAGTGCAGCACGCATGGAAAATATTTCACCCTTATAAGCATCGAATGTTTCAACTCCGTGCCAAAGAATTTGTAATTCTTCAATAAGTGGCTGAAGGTAGACATCAATATCATTCCCGGACCTTTAGGACTCGGATGAGCAACGACAAAAAAATACTTTGTGGCTTCATACACAACCATGGAGGTAAGTTGTATGGTGTCAACAACACAGGCCATTGACTATGACTCGTACTCATTATCCCAAAGGGGTTGAAACCATCACTTGCCAAGCCTAGGCGCACATTACGAGGTTCTAAACCAAAAGCATCAATCGCATCTAACGCTTTCCAACAAGGGGAATCAGCTGGGTGCCTTAGAATGCCATCTTCTTGGCGTTCATCACTATGCCAACACATGGTTGCAGATGATTTACTGCAAGTGTATAATCTCTGCAGTCTTGGAATCAATGGAAAATGCCGAAGAACTTTCTTTGCAACCTTAATCTTCTTAACCACTTCTTTCAGTTCCTTTCATCCATCTACATTCTCCACATTGAGGACAATGATCATAAGACTCATACTCTTTCCGGTACAAAATACAATCATTAGGACATGCATCAATTTGTGATAGTCATATCCCACTTTACCATGATTTTTTTCAATTCATAGTAAGTAGCTGGCAACACATCACCTTCTGGAAGAGCCTCTTTCAACAGCTTCAGAAGCATGTCAAATGATTTGTTGCTCATTTTGCCTCGCATTTTATGTTGAACAATCTGACTATAAATGAAAGCTTGTTGAATGTCTTGCAACCAGGGTACAAAGGTCGTTCCACACCTGCTAACAACTGTTGAAATTCACCATATTCTCCTTTATTATCATCCATTGACTTCACTTCTGGATGTTTTGAATTTTCCTCACCAATGACATCCTCCAACATCGAATGCAGACCAACATCCTTCGGAAGTGTTGTACGTGTAAAATCCGTAAGCATGTGACTGGAAGAAGAACTACTCCCGGAACTTCCAAAATTGTTTGTCTTTAATGACTCCATATTGAAACAAATGTTGTCTTACTATTTCTTTTCATGTTTCAAGAGGCATACACACTTCAAACAAGGACACTTAATCTTTGTTGATGGAGCAAAGTGAGAAGAAGCAAATTGAATGTATGTGTCAACTCCATCCATATATTCCTTGTTCTTCAATTTATCCATCCAACTCCAATCCATAAACGTCTAACTACAAAAAAAAATTCATTTACATTATATTCTTCATACTAGAAATGTTGCAAGATGTCCAATGAATTGTCTTACGATAGGACAAGGTAGAGTACATGGCAAAGAACATGCCAAAAAGCTGAAAATAGAGTGTCCCAAGGCATGACTCAACTACGGTATGATATATCACTGTTATTGTTTTGATATAATTAGCATATGACACTAAGATTAATAGGACAATAAAAAGGAGTGCAGAGCACAAAACATACAATGAGAATCATTGAAATGGCAAAGATGTTCTCCATTCTTACACAGAGAGAAAAGTTCTCCATTCTTACTCCTAGATCACCATTAAAGGAGGGCCATTGCAATTAATCAAAGACAAGTTGCTAGGAGGTGAGGGATTACACAGTCTATAATATTCCTTTTTGGGCCAATAAAAAGCATACTTAATAAAAAGTGGTTGGTATGAACTGATTTAATGCTAGTTTTATGAGCACAGTTTGCAGGCCAACTGGTGGTGGCCGCTCTGTGCATGCATGCCTTCCTGGTACTAGATGGACTGTTTCCTCTTGAGAAGAGAATTCATACGATATGTCAAACGTACGATTTTTAAAGGGCTCTTCTTTTGTGGCTCACTAACTCTTCATGAGAGAGTAAAAAAATATATAAGTTGAAGAGAGTGGGCTAGGACAGGGCTATTTATGCAAGTGTATATTATATATATATATATGTGGGTGTGTGTGTGTGTGTGTGTGTGGTGTGTGTGTTTACTATTTGGCTCAACGCCAGGAGTATTATACTACTTACCCTGCCAGGAATCGGAATGTCTAGCGTCAGTGTTAACTGGAAAAGTGGCATTTCAATGTAAAGATTTATAAAGAAAGAAAAGAAACAACATGAGACAATCTACACCGGATACGGCAAAAGATGGTTTTTCTTTTAAGAAACTAAAGATAATCGGCTAATATAAAGGAGGAGGCCTCTTGACGAAGAATGCGGCGGAACAGTAAGTGATTGCAAGGCTCATGAGTTTGTTAGCATGCAGAAGCAAACAGATGGAGACCTTTTTTAAGCTGCTGATCTCCCATCATGAAGCTTAATAAACTATTGGGGATCACAGTGGAATGTTGCATAAAAAATGGGATGACACAAGTAGAGATACTATTAAAAATGACCAGACTCCTAAGAACGGGGGAAGAAAACCATTTTTTCTATTAAACAAGCACCCGATTTCACAAACATCAGAAGAAAAAAAAGGAAGATTGTTCCAGAAACTGGCGCATAAACAAGGGGATTTGGGAGTACCCAAGACGGCACACAGGCAGTTCTTCTGACTAGTTTAAAAAGTCCCTAAACTCAACCCCATGTAGAAAAGATCGATCCCTTGTGTACTGCAGGAGGATGGCCAATGAAAGGGCCGAAATCCGGCCGAGGGGTCATGCAATAAGCATTTGTCTATCAGAAATCGTGACCCTTTTGATGATGCGGCAAACACATTCAACCTAACCCAAACACGAGGGAGACAAAGAAGCTAAGAAACGGAAAAGAGTACTCACCTTCGCCGCGATGGACTCACCTTTGGCGATCAATCAGCCCACAACTTTGCAAAAAACAAACACATGCAGCAGCACAACGTTCGTGAGAAAAGGGCAATGGGGGACGAGTAGTCGGAGAGGCCAAACACCCGCTACGAAGCGGAGGAGGAAGAAGGTGATGGGGTCGGCAGGAGAAGGAGGAATGGGTGGCCGGAGTCCCCCTGCTGTCGCCGCAAGTTCGCCGCCTGCAAGTTCGCCGCCTGCAAGTTCGCCGCCGTTGCTTGCCCTAAACCGCTGACGGCGCCTTCTCCGCAAGTTCCGCCGCGCAGCCTGCCTGCTACCGCCTTCTCCGCAAGTTCAGCAGGAGACGCCATTGCTTGCCCTTTGCCGTTCTTGCCCTATCGCCGCTGCTGCCCCTTTCCCTTTTGCCGTTGTTGCCCTTTCGCCGGCAGGAGGCCAGGAGAGTGGAGAGGTCGAAGGAGGAGAGTGGAGGCCAGGGGGTCGAAGGAGGGGTTTTTTCTCCCTTCAATCGGGGCGTGGGACTTCCAAGTTGAATGGGCGCCCAATTAAAACTTCGTACCTAAATGAAATAGTTATGTGCTTACGATATTACGCCATAGGGGTAGGCATATCTTAAAAGTTTAAGAACAAACTTTGTCTGATGTACTTACGACATGTATAGTCCGTAAGTATAGATATGTCTATCATACGGATACCTACGAATATACTGAACCGTAAGCAACTTTGTAGGCAGAGCTAAGATTTCTTGTAGTGTGCGATGTATAACCAGAATCGATGTGGGATCGATTACTGTCAGAATTGATGTGGGAACGGTTTGAATAGAGTCGATGCGGGAACGATTACTGGCAGAGTCGATGTGAGAACGATTACTGACAGAGTCGGTGTAGTGACGGTCACAAACAGAGTCGATGTGAGAACGATTACTGACAAAATCGGTGTGGTTGGTCACAAATAGAGTCGATGTGAGAACGATTACTGACAGAATCAGGTGTGGTGATAGTCACAAACAGGGTCGATGTGAGATCGATTCCTTCTAGAGTCGATGCGGAACCGAAATCGATGTGAACTCAGAAAACGCATCGGTCACGATGGATGCGTTTAAGGCAATCGGTACAAACATCAACTTGACGACACAGAATCGGTGGGGGCACAGAAATGCGACGTCTAGAGCGGTCGCGTTCTTGGATCTTGCTGAAACCCAGAAAAAATGCTACAATCTTTCAGAACGGTTATAACTCGAAGTGTAGTGATCTTTAGACAAAACTCTGAACATGAAAGGTCTCAAGGATAATAAGTAGAAGCGAATCACAGTTTTGGTTTGGAACCAAGTTGGCCTTGGTTTGGGTGAAAAATAGTAAGAAAACATATTATTCACAATATTAAGTTCATGGTTGCTCATTCCCTTACTGACATTCAATTCAAGGTGGAACCATCTCCTACGGACCTGCAAACTCTTCAGAGTTTTGGTTTTTCTCCTAAATTTCTAGAAAGCAAATCATCTGATCAGGTGATACCTCCATTAAATGATTTCTGTTTGAATGTGGATGGAGCTTGCAAAGGTAATCCTGGAGAATGTGGTGGAGGGGGTTCTATCAGAGATAGAAAAGGTCAATTTTGGTGGCGTTTGCCCACTTTTATGGCCAAGGGAATAGTTCATGCTGCTGAAACCAAATCTTTGTGCGATGGTGTCCGTATAGCTGACTTTCTTGGCATCCACTTGTCTGTTGTCTACTCTGACTCAAATGTCTTGGCCAACTCTTTTTTATCTAGCAGCTGCCCTTTGTGGCAAGCGCTCAGATGGTGGAGGGAAGCTGATGAACGGGTTGAAGTCCAGAAATTATACCGTGCAGCATGTTATTGTGAAAAAACAAGGTGGCCGACACCTTGGCGAATGTTGGTTGCTGGTCAGGGAGTGTAAGGTTTTCTGGGGTTCCTCTAATATTCCCAAGTTTGTAAAGGCCCTATTGTTCTTGATTAAAAACCAGTCTCTATCATGTTAGATTAGCTTGAGGGGCTGCCCTTGTACTCCAATATTTTATATATATCATTTCGGCCAGGATTGATTTGGTGGAGCGAGAACATTCTCCCTCCCTGAGGGAGGGTGCGCTCTCCTAGCATCTCTCCTGAGGACCTTTTAAAAAAAAAAAAAAAAAGATGGGTGAAAATGCATGTCGTAGCAGAGAGGAGTGGGGAAGAAGCTCTGGTCTTGGCCGATCTCCTCTCCTCCTGGTGCCTAAGCTCGCCGACCCCAACTCAATGGTAAACCTTCCCACATAGTCTATGTCGATTATTTATATGATTAGAGTTGATTCCAGTCCTAAAGAGATTAGGAAAGAGGGTTGCGGTTTGGCTTGGCCCCCTTTCTTGTTTTGGGGCTTCTTCACCCAATTGAGGTAGGAATGCTATTAGGAAAGCTCCTAACATGGCTGGGTACGAATTAGGTTGCCAACATGGCTATTACTTTGTTGTAGCCCTAAATTGCCTTTACTATTTCTGCATAATTACAGCTACGAATTTGGGGTTTTAATGTCTTTGGGTTTTGTTCTTTGGCCCAAGTGGAATTGTCTGGCCCAATATATTTTAAATGGCTGATTCTTTCTTTGGAGTTTTACCATACCTTTTATTTTATTTCTATTCACCATTTTATTATTTACAATTTTCTATATTTTAAATCATTTAAATTTTCGTGCATTACACATCCTATGCAAGGTCATCATTGTGCTTCAAAGTAAGTACCAATTAGGTACCTTCGTTAAACTAGTATTGTTTAATTTTTATGTATTTACTTAAATGTTTAAAATCAAAAGTTTCATCTCATCGTACTCTCTTCTTAATAGATGACCTCTGATAGTGGCTCCACTCTCTTGGTGGCTCTAGGGCCTCTAGACATCAGACTTTATCTCTACATCCCCCGTTTAGGTGCTTGAGGGCTCCCATGGATATTCATTTACGTCCACATCTTGTGTAGCATGTATATATGCATTTAATTTCTTCAGTTCATTTATGTAATATTTTTATTACATAATCTAATATAATTGACTCCATCGTTTATGTTTAAATAGGTCTTCATCTAGAACACTTACTGGGGAGGGGCTCTAGTCGTTAGGGGCCTACTAGATGCATTATAGAGAGGAAGTTGGGCGAGGATGAGCAATAGAATGTCTCGCTCATTCGAAGGTACAGTGTGGGGGATAGATGGATACATTTACGAGTCGAATGAGTGTCGTTGCAAAAATACATTGCAAGATCTGGCAAAAAGATTTTGCCAAGCTTCCTAGTCGATCGATGAAGGAGGCAATATTTAGAGATCTTCAGACAATAATATTTAAGTGAACGATATATACCTACAAAGCTTTTTTAAAAATTAATTTATGATATTGTATAGCTGACATCCCATTGGGACTAGTCGATGCAGGGTCCTACTTGCTCACATGAGCACCAAGCATCGTAGTTAGCATAGTGTGCAGAAGAAAAGAGTAAGCTAATATATTTACTTCTCATGTAGTTTATGTTTTTCGTATATTCATATATTGACATGAAATTGTTTTATATGTAATGGCAAGTCTTTGGATGATGCTATTGCCTCCATCCCGATGGGTGTTAATCCATTGATTGGCGGACAATGTGCGAGATGTGGAGCACCAAGGCAAGAGGATAATAATGAAACTTCTGGTTATAATTATTTATGATTTGCACTTTATATAAATTCAACAAAAAATGCATATCCTTTCCTTTTTAGAGGATCACTAAACGTAATAGGTAGAACCGTTCCCATCAGTCCATGACGTACAGATGGGGCATGATTAGTCATTATCAATTGAAGGACGATTTCGTAAGTTCTTTTTATGAATAATATTTTCATTTATATCCATATGTTGTAATTTCTCTTACTTATTTTGAGATAATTTAAATAGTCCCATCGCATTGACGTAATCCGCATTCTCTTGAGCTTTTCAAGATGGCTAGATATAAATATCTTGCTAATGGTAGTCAGAGCTGGGTAGATGACGAGAGCATGAAGCAATATGAGTAACTTTATTTTTATTTAGTTTTTAGGTGAAATATCTCATATTAAAAATATTAATATATAAATATTATTGCTTTGCATTTGACATAGGAGTGCATGACACAGTTGATGAGTCCCACTCTTAGACGTCGATGCCGAGATCTGTACCCCTCTTATCACTGAGGAGGCCATTTCAACCATATATGGAAGAGGCTGGTCGGGCTGTGTTTGCTATGCAAGCGGTGCAGAGATGTTGAAACATGGCAAGGGTCGACAGGAGCATCTAGATCTGTAGCCCAACAAAGGACAATGGAAGAGTGACTGAGGGCACAAGGGAAGAGTGGAGCCAAATGCAAGCACAATGGGTTAGATGGAGTGCGCAGAGATGGAGTGATGGAGTAGAAGTGCAACAACTTCTCAGATGGACCGAATACTTGTGCAATTGAGCTGATGAGTGCACACCTCACTAGATGAAAATGTCATAGGATTAGAACTACTGATCCACCAGTTAGAGCGACAACGAGATGGACAACGGGGCAAATTATTACTCTGATCATGATGATGCCTTTTGATTTTATTCTTTTGTACATGTATTATAATCATTCTTGATTTGACTCTTTTTGTATTAGTACTTTGGTTTTGTTAATATGTATATCCGTTAGTGAATATATGACATTTAGGTTAGTGTATGGATTGTTTTAAATGATCCAATGAATCTAGGTGATGCATGGCTTATTTTGTACAAAAAATATGTGGTGACAAATATTTAAATAGTATTAAATTTCAATGCAACCTTTTGAGTGGGTAGTATAGCTGCTAACATACAAGGGAGTCGATTTTCAAAATCGATTCCAACATATATCAATGGCTATTGAATCCACTGACATAAGTTCGGAGTTGATTTGAAATGAGTCCGTCATACAGCTATTAACATATACGCTCAGAGTCAAATTTTAAATCAGCTCCCTCATATGTCAGTGGCCGGCTACTTATATCATCGATTGGAAAGCTGACATATGATCATAAGTTAGTGGCTAATCACCTGTTGACATATGCATATGTCAATGGTCTAATTCCCAAATGATCACTAAATTGGGCTTCAGTTATTTATTTTATAATTGTAATAAGAAGAAAAACAGCTGCCATAAGATCTAAGCAAAATCATGAAGTGCCATGAGTCGTGGATAAATCGCGAACAGTTTAGCGAGACTAGTAGCTCAAGCGATGGGAAGTCAAATACATATATCTGTCCATTGATAGCAATAGTTGTACTCGTAAAGCGTCAACACATGCAGAAACCGCTGGACAAATATTTGACGGTCGATGGTGTACTATATCTTACTCGGATTCTTTTTCTTTTCTTTTTTTAACAAGGAATATCATACTCGGATTCGCAACAAATCCGTACATGATCATTTTATTGCACCTATAAATCTGCCAAATATCCATTATTCTCATATATATATAGGATCAGTAACAATATCCGATGTGGATTAGAGACAGCATCGTTCGATCAAAGCGCACATAGACGGCTGGGGACATCGCAGGCCGTGAACATGCCTTTGGGGTCGGGCGTGTTCCAGCATTGCTTGAGCCGGGCGAGGGACCCATTCCGACCACTCAAGAACACGCAGTAGCAGTCGTCGTGACTCTTCAACGTAGCGCAGCACACCGGCGGATGCCCCCGCGGCGCCCATGCACGCACTGCAAATGTCCGGCAAAGTGGCGGTGCACGTGATCTCAGAGTCTACGTGATCGGCTGCCGCCGGCACCACCGCCATGGTGGCTTGCAGTAGCAGGACGAGGCGATGGCGCATGACAGTAAGCTTGATGGACACCTCATCGTCTTCCAACCAGCTAGCTAGCCAGGTTAATTAATTTCTACCGTCGATGGCAACAGAAGCGGCCGGGGCGTTGCAACATATATAGCTAGAGCGATCTATTTGTGTGTCTATTTATTACTATGTGAAAAGAGACTACATAACAGAGTATCTGATTTACTATTTAAACTATGTATCCATGCATGAGTCAAAACTATGACTATTGATTGATTAATTTTTGCTTTATTTAAAGACCAGAATTGTTATTGTGAAAGATCCGCAAATCCCAACGAAATTAATTTTTGCTTTAAAGACCAGACTTGTAGCAGTTTCACGACGAAATTAATATTATTATCTAGTGTTTGGGAAATGTACTTTCGAAACGGACCATATCTTGATCATATTATTTTAAATTAGAAGAGAATTTAATGATCAGATATATAAAATCAAGAGCAAATTTAATAGTCAAATTTAGATTGGGAACAAATCTAATAATTGAAATCTGATTGATGATAGAGTTAATAGTAAAATTTTAATTAAAGTTAGATCGAGAGAATCGACCATCAAATTTTGATCAAACTTTAATCTAATAGTTAGAATTAAATCCAGAGTAAATCTAACAAGTGGATCTTGATCAAATATTTAGAGTGAGAGCAAATTTAACTTATCATACATACATAAGTTGAGAGCGAATCTCAAGATTGGATTTTAGATTGGTACGAATCAAACGATTAGATTATTACATATTAGATTCAATAGTCGGTCCTAATAAGATATAGATCGGGAGCGAATCAAACTATTAGATCTTGATTAAACTTAAATCTAATGGTTATAGGATTTAATCTGGTGTAAATCTAATAGGTAAATCTTGATCAAATTAGTTTAGGATTGGATCTAATCTAACTAATCGTAGTATATAGATCAAGAGCAAATTCAACGGTCAAATTTAGCTAGGTTGAGATCAAATCTAATGATTAGATTTACATAATTAGTAGATTCAATAGTCGGATCTTAATCTGATGTAGATAAGAGTGAATCTAATGTTAGATCATGATTAAAATTAAATCAAATAGTTAGCATTTAAATCTAAAGCAAATCCAATAGGTGAATCTTGATCATATTGTTTTAGATTAGGAGGGAATCAACTATCAGATAAGATAGATCGACGAGGCGATCTAACGGTCGAATTATTATTTTGGTAGATCAATGCACTGATTGGAATTCTAATAGATAGTAGAATTCAACAGTCACGATCTTGATCAAATGTAGATTGATAGTGAATTCAACTGTTAGATCTGATCAAATTAAAAAACCAACACTTATGATTTGAATCTAGAGAAATATGATGAGTGAAATCTTGATTAGAATTATTTTAGATTGGGAGAGAATCTAATGAACAGATGTACATAGATTGAGAGCGAATCTAACAGTAGATTTTAGATTAAACATCCAATTTAACATTGGAATATCGATTGATAGTAGACTCAAGTTGGATCTTCATTAGATATAGAATCGAGAGCAATCCAACTTTATTCAGTTCTTGATCAAGTTTAACCAAATGGTTGAATTAGAATTTAAATTTGGAGCAAATCTAACAAGTGGAGCTAATCACATTATTTTAGATTGGGAGCAAATTCAACTGATCAGATGTATATAGATCGAGAGTGAATCAACAGTTGGATTTTAGATTGGGATCAAATTGAACGATTAGTTGGGTTCCAATTGATAGTTGAATCACCAGTGAATCTTGATCAGATGTAGATTGGTGCGCATCCACCTGTTAAATCTTGATGAAATTTAAATCAATAGTTATATTTAGAGTGGGCCAAATCCACAGATGGATCTGATGTAGTGTATTACCATGTTTATGTTTATTAATATTTATACTTAAATTTATTGTTGGATCCCTTAGGTTTTGATTGATAAACAAAACACTCATTGTGTTGGGTAACAAGTTCTTGAGTTTTATGTAGCTAGTAGGACATTTTCCAAGAGCATTGGATCTCCAAAAGAGGTTTGTTAATTCTATCTAAAGGAGTTGACCACAAGTCATAAAGAAGTCGATCCTAATTGAACAAGTATGCGGAGGCGATCTCAAATTACTAAGGAGTCGACCTCCTAAGAAAAGAAGCTAGATTGGCTGAAGAGGAGTCGACCTCAATCTTCTAAGGAGTCGACCTCACTTGCTCTGAAGATCAGAGTCGTCGACCCTATGTTCTAAAGGAGTCCACCTCCATGAAATGCATACAACTTCTACAGTAGTGGAGTTGACCTGATTTATGAAGGAATCGATCCCAACTCTACTCTGGGGATCAGAGTCGACCTCGGTCTCCTAAAGGAGTCGACCTCCATACAATCTCTGCAAGTTCTACTGAAGCAGAGTCGACCTCAACTTATGAAGGAGTCGACCCCACTTTTGTTCTAGAGTTTAGAGTCGACCCCAAGGTTCTTAGGGAGTCGACCTCTTCACTAAAGTTTAGCAAACATGCTTAAGCGGAGTCGACCTTGCCTTATGAAGAGTCAAACTTGGCCTCAAGTGAGGTTGACCCAGTAAAAAGGGGAATCGACCCCGACATATAGATCTGTTCAAAAAAGTAATATTTGAAAACTTTTTGACTAAGTGTGTTTTTCACCAACTCCCAATGGATATTTATTTGAAGAGGCTATACAAAGGTCACTTGGGGAAAAACCCTAGGCAGAGAATTTTGTGGGGAAAAGAGAGCCACTATCAAGGCTTCATCTACAACTCTTTCCTTCAAGCTTTTCTCCCCTTCTTGAGTTTCCAATCTGCTATATCTTTGAAGAAGGGAGTTTTGGAGGATTTTCTTCTATTTTAAAGCTTCACCAACATCTGGAGATCATCCTCATAGCTTTCATCTTCTCATCTTTACTCTATCATTCTATATATGTGATTCTTGCTTAGTGCTTTTACCCAAGGAATTAGACAACCAATTGAAGGAATTCTATTCGACCAATTACGGAAACATAGTTTCTTATTTTGGATGGACTCTTTCAACTATTGGGTCTCTGCCTAAGGAAGCATTCAAGTTGGTATCTTTTGGGTTGGTACATATAAATATCACCTATCGCAAGCCCCAGAGTCGTAACCCTACCAAGCATGAAGCATTCCATCTTGTGAAGCTAGGTTTTGGGTGAGATTCTAGAGAAGCCTTAAGCAACCTCGAAGTTAAGCATGGAAAACATCATAGTTGTTGTGTGGGGTTGCTACCAAGCTTCAGAGGATCGTGATACATTCAAGCAACATCCAGAAGCTACGGTGAAGAGTTCAAGTTGTGTTCTATATCGACACTCATCATTCTACGCCGACCTTCATCATTGTGACAGGGGGAATTCATACTCTATGTGTCTAATTGCCATTCTACTATCCATGTTTTTATTTGTTCTTCTTTGAACCAAAACTTAAATTGTGGGTTGTGCTCCTATATGAGCAGTTTGGTGTGTCGTGCATGTGGCGTGCTTCATACTGGGTTATATTGTCCCTAGCTTATACCCGGAATAAGTTAGTGGAGAAATCCTCATGGGGGTATGAGGTAGTGGACGTAGGTGCACGTGTGGTGTGTTAGCCGAACCACTCTAAAACATGCGTGCACTCTGTGGTTTGCTTCCTTGTCTTCTACCTCCCTTCTATACACGTTAGGGTAGTGGGTATTGTTGTTTTAATTGTCATTTCGTTGTGCATCTTGCTTAATGGATTTGCTTAATTAAGTTTAATATATTTTGTGTAAAAGAATTTATATTTAGCCAATAACTATTCACCCCTCCCCTCTTGGTTGATCATTGCACATATGTTTCTCTTCAGTGGTTTCATCATTTTGGAGGTACGGTGACTCTCTCACCTCATTCTATTCACGGTTCCTTGTAAGATTGTATGTATAGATGCATGACTAGGTGAGAGAACATGCAGTTTACAACTTTTTAGTGATAGAGATCATGTAAAGGTGGTGTAATGTGGTTGTCATTGTTCCTATGGTGTTGAGTTGACTCCATTGCCCTTTCAGTCAACATGTAGATATGCATGGGTGTGGTAGTCGAATGTGTTCTGACTGCGAGACTAGTGTTCCTTAGTTGTTTTTATTCGGTCTTTGGTATGCAACACCGAGTTGTCTTCCTTTATAGTTTTTGCCTATGTGGCACTTGTTTGGTGGTTTTATCTATGCCAGTAGTTGGAAGTCAATCAATGCAACTTTAATGATTGATGTGTTTCGTTAGTTTAGTGTGACGCAATGGTTTTCGATACTCTCTTTGGCTACTGTGTGTTGCAGCGTTACCTATGTGGTAGCTGCTACCATTATGGCTACTGTGCATTGCTGCATCACTAGTTGTTTTATTAACTTTGTTGTTGTTCATTATAGCACTTTGTTTTATATACATATATTGTGCTTGTTATGGTTGGATGAGCATGGGCTCAAGGGACCCCTATTGAGCTTTGTCTTCCTAAGGCTCATTTGCTATTTTTTTCAAGTGCATTTTCGTGGAGGTAGTGTTGATCTTGACCTAGCCGTTTGGCATAGTGGATCCCCTCCCATGCCCTGGCCTCCTGCTACAGCCTCTCCATCGGTCACCCCCTTTACCTCCCCACAGAGAGAGGGCCGGGCATGGCTTCCTAACTCTTGAAACTTTCCCTGTCAAACTTGATTGCCCTTGTTTGCTGCATATATTGCAGAACGTTGATCTTTCCGATCCCTACTTGCTCAAAATTGATGAAACCAGTTGCATAATTAGCTTATCTTGAGTACGGGCAAACATATGCATCTTCAATCTTGTCCCAAATTTAAGGTATCACTTCTAATATCTCGTTGAATCGTTGTTCTCTTTTTATTGTTCCTTCCATGGATGAATCCATCTTTGTTTCATGGCTGTGTTGGTACATGCTGGAATGTCTTATCTTTCTCCATGCTTAGATGCTATAGATTTATTTAACTTCTTTTTAAAATTCTTGCTAAGATTGATTTAGATTATTGCATATAATTTTGCTGAATTCCTAGTTCATGTCCCCTCTTAATTTTGAGCAACGTTAAATGTCTCTTTGTTTCTGACGGGAGTGTTGGTGTTCCTGATGGGCGTGCTGTTAATAGTAGAATGATGGTGTTACTAAGGGAAAACAAAACATATTATCATGGTGACAAGGAGATGCGATTCATGTGAATGATATTTTGGTTTTTATTGCTGGTGCATTCAATTCTTATGCGTTGATGTTCTCATAGATCTAGAACTATCTCTGTGATTATGTCTCTTTCAGTTCTGTTATCATGAAACTTTCATGTGCTTTAATGTTTGTAAAAATCAGCGGAGGAAATTTTACGGGGAAGGATGGGTTGATGGTCTATTGCAATTAATGAAAAATACACATGCAAGTTCTGTAGCATGAGCCATTCTTTCACTACTGTTTGCATCTCCTATATGCGTGGCTTTAACTGTAACATGATAGCATTGCATTGCTAATGTATAGTTTGCTTAAAATGATTGGAAATCCTTTTGATGTCCAAAAGGGATGGTCTTATGCATTTTACCATTTTGGTTCTTCACATTAGCAAACTGCAGTTACAAAGACTAATTAATTATAGGGCAGAACTTACTGGCCTAAATTGGGTGCTAAGTTAGGGCTGCCAATGAGTCGGAGTCGGAATCGAAAATGGGTGTTTCTACTTTCACTTTCTATAAGAAATTAAGGAGTCAGAACGGAAACCGAAAAGAGTGTTTCCGCTTCTACATCCATTACGCTTTCTATCGAAAAATCAAAAATGGAAACAAAACAGAAACTTCGATGTAACAACATTTATACAATTATAATTAATTTATAAATTTACAAATATAATAATATTAAATTTATGAGTAGTTTCAAATACAAATTTAATAATCTTTTCTACCATATATTCTCCATCATGTACATTATAATGACCCTTACTAAATGAAGTATAACAAGATCAAATTAGTATGGTAAAGTCATATAGTTATATATAATGGTTGAGTAATAGATAATCATATATGTAGATACAAATTGTCCAGCCCCGCCAATTTAGCAGTGAAATTAATCGGGGAGGCATGAACAACGTGTATGGTAACGTAAATTGCGCATATATTCGCAAATATCAGAGCATCTAAGGAACAATAATTGTAATAAACTCCTTATTTTATTGATAAATCACCTAAACTATTACAACCACTAATTCTGAGCCAAAACATAGGACTCAATAACATCATTACATTTGGAAAAGATAACTAAGCAAATTTCTAACTAAATTCTAAGGTACTAAGGACATTCCATTACTATGACTCCTGGTCGCTCATCACTCCAGTCCATTCACATTCGTGTGTGTAAGGTCATCATCTGACTTACCTGAAAACATAATAACAAATAACGAAGGGTGAGCGATAACGCTCAGTAGGACTTAATATCTCGTGTAAACAAGCATGCTTTAAGTGATTAATGTCTTGTAAAGCAGGTTAACTAGAGAAAACGATCAAATATAGCCAAGAAGTAATAGCACATGATAGAGAGAACGATAATGCATTCAACAAGAATATTGCAAAAGTAGGACGATAATGGACTGGCCATATAACGAGATAGCGTGTAACAAGATAGCGTGTATGGTTTCACAACGGTGCACTAGAAGAATACGACAGTAGTCACTTTAGGACAGTAGCCGTTCAGTAACAGTCAGCGATAGCACAGTAATCGCACAGTACGTCTGAACTCATCAGACTAACAGTAATAGCATAACAGTCAGATGTCTAGCCATTCAGTACAGTCAGTCAGAATCGGTGCAATGCAGACACCATCAATAGCCCCTGCAGGTATTTTCGGGTGGCCTCTGCCCCCAGGACTAGATTGGAGCCCCTCGGACACTCTTCGTGCCCTACATAGTATGCATTCGAGTCAGTAGAGTCACAAAATCCATATTATAGCACTAGACAGTCATGTATAGTACAAGCAATAGGAGCCACAATAGCTCAAGAGTCTCAAGAGAGTACTAGATGAATAGACGAGATAGTAGAGTGAACGTGAATAGATGAGAGTACAAGGATAGTAGATGAGATAGGGGTATAAACGTAAAACAACGTTAAATCACGATAGTAACAATTGCACGGCAGTAGGTCGGGTACTGGCAGTCAGGTAGAAGTCACAACCGCGCACTAGCCGCGCTATGAACACTGGCTAGATGGTCCGGCGTGATCCCAAGATAAGAGATAATTCACTAAGGCCGTTTGGATCGTACTGATCCCTAAGAGTGTAACGGGTTTTAAATGTACAACCAGCTCGTCAGCAATGGGCGTGCGCCAAAGGCAAGAAGACTTACGGAGGCCTTGACAAGGAGTCCCTGGCCAGTCGAGAGTATTCCCGATGGAGAGGTGGTCCATGACAAGAGAAAGTGTGTAACAAAATGTTGTCTGTCTTGCCTCGAGTGTTCGAGGCAGGGGGCGATAATGGTGTACAGAAAACGAATAAAATGAAGACAAGTGTCATTTAATAAAATGGGAAATTTAGTAATTAATTTCACTTAATTACCAGATACATTATGAGTAATTTAATAAGTTTAATGGCAAACATGAATGTTATGTGTGTACATGTGTAAGAAATCAAGAGAGCATAATGGATTGTGCACATAGCTTTTAATTAATTATTCATGTAAACATTACTCATTATTGACTAACAAGTCATTACAGTTCATGACAGTATTTAATTAGGGTGAAAATAGAGTTTAATGGTAATAATAGTAGGTTGTATAGGAAATTACAGGTTCTGGCCGCAATACTGATGTCGTGACGGTATGGCCGTCACGTTCAGGTCGTGACGGGTCTGGCCGTCATGATCAAGTCGCGACGGGGTTCCAGGGCGCGACAGCCGAACCGGCCGGCCCGGCACGATGGCGCAGGCCATCGTGTTTAGATCGCGACGGTCAGACCGGCCGCATCCCCTCTGAGGTCGCGACGGTCGGGCCGTCGTGACTTCAAAGGAGCGGCCTGATAACTACACAATAATGTACGAGAATTGTAATATTTTATTGTCAAATAGGCCTCAGCTTTACAATAACCCATTACCATTTTATTGCAAAATTGACCAATTGATTAAATTCAATTGTATGTTGTATTTGCAGATTAATGGGTCATTTTATGAAGTGCTTAACGGGCCAATGGACCAAGCAATCTAGCAGGGGCAAATCTGGCATATACAAAAGTTGCAAAACCCTAGCCGCCTTTCTTTTTCTTTCTCTCTCTTCTTTCTATTTTTCTCAAAATTTCTCTCTATTTTGAAAACCTCTCTTTTTAAGAGAAAGATCTCTCTCTATTTAAAAAGCTCCCCCCTCTCTCTCTCTCGGGCTATTCTCTTCTACTTTTTTCTCTCTCCCTCTCCACCTGCGCCACATCCCTTCTCATCTTCTTTCTCTTTCTTCTTCCCTTCTTCCTCTCTCCCGTTTCTCTTTCAGGAACGCAGAAGCAGCAGCAGCAAAGGGGCCACCCGTGCGCGCCTAAAGGGCCCGCCAGCGCCCTGCCCACACCAGCCTGCCCGCGCGCGCCCTGCACCGCCCGCGCGCAGGCCCGCGCGCGCCTGCCCCGCCCTGCGTGCCGCCCCGCCTGGGCGCCCCAGCGCCCGCGCGGCCTGCCCCAGCGCCCGCGCGCCTGGCTTCTACGTGCATGCTTTTGCATGCACGTAGAAGCGCCTCTCGTTCCTCTCTCTCTCTCCTCTATCGCCGCCCTCTCTCTCTCCTCGTCTCTCTCTCGCCTCTCTCTCTCCTCTATCGCTCCTCTCTTCTCGTCTCTCTTTTCTCTCTTATCTCTTCTCTCTCTCTCTCCTCTATCCCTCTCTCGTTTCTCTCTCTCCCGCGTTCCTCTCTCTTCTCGTCTCTCTTTTCTCTCTCTCATCTCTTCTCTTCTCTCTCTCCTCTATCCCTCTCTCTTTCTCTCTCTCCCCGCTTCCTCTCTCTCCTCGTTTCCTCTTCTCCTCCCTGCGCTCTCTCTCCTCTTTCTCTTTTCTTTCTCTCTCTTCTCTCTCCTCTCGTCTCTCTTGTTCTCTCTCTAGTTCTCTGTATTTTTTTCTCTTTATTTCAGTGTACTTGTCAATGGTTTTTGAGTAGAATAAAATCTTTATGTTAAATATTTTCTATTGTTTAATAGATTATAGTTTTAAATAGTGTCTTGTGTTCTCTCTCATTCCTTCCTTATCTCTCTCTTTACTTATTTAGCGTAGTTTAAATTTATTTCGTGCAACTTAGTCTTAATACTATCATGTTATTTTCTTAAACACAAACTCAAGTTTTTAACTCTAAAATCTTTTTCCCCGTAGATTCGACTCGGCTCTCCCACTTAACTATTGTTAAAATCGTTAGTGTAAGCCGATAATTTTGATATTGTTAGTCACGTGTTTAACGACGCATTCGTGGGCTATCAATTTTTGGCGCCGTTGCCGGGGAATTAGATTTTTAGTTTTGATAATCTTGGTGTTATTTGTATATATTCATGCTACATTTTCTTTCTTTTTGTAGGTATCAATAAAAAGTGAAAAATCTTGAAAATTGCAAAATTGAAGAATTTGTCAGAAAACTGTCGCTGAAAGCCGAGATCTGTAAGTAAAAGGGGCTGTTTTGAAACAAATCCGAAAATTGCACACAAAAAATCAGAAAAATATGGTAAGTGAGGTGAGTTTTCCTTCTCTCTCTCACTCTTTCTTTTTTTTTAGTTTCCAAAAGAACGAGGGATTGCGTTGGAGGTAAGTACCGTTAAAACCTTCTTGATTGAGTTTTCTTTTCTTAATTGCCATGTTTAGACAATTAACAAAAAAAATCAAAAAATCAATCACTTGAATCTAATAAAAGATGTCATGTCAAGATTAGAACTTTCCATCTTTAGGACATGCATCATTTAGATTTCCATCTTTAGGTAATTTTTCTTTTTGAAAAGTTTCCTTTCTTGTCGAAGATTGCGGGAGGCAAGGTGAGAATCTCAACTTTCTTAAAATCATGATCATGCATTGCCATGCTTGCATAGAACCCCTTGCTTGATTTTGTGGTATGCACATCATTTCTAAAATATTTAAGGGCAGTTTCCTTACAAGATAAGGTGGGGATTTGATCACCCTTCCTTAGCCCACAAACCACAACTTCCTGCATCTTTTGCATTCCCAAGCCCAATAAAAGAAAGTAGAAACTTGACCTAGGGTTCGCTTTGAGACTTAGGCCCACTTGGGCCCACTATCAAGTTTGGAGACTAGTGTCTAAGGCTAGAGGTTTATTGGCAAACGCCTAAGTGGACAAGTGGTTACTTAATTAGGTCCCTGTGAGAGCAGGGGGAACCTCCCACTTTCCCACCTCTTACCTGGCCAGTTAACGAGCTTGAGAGTGGATTTGATGGCCTCAGTTGATTAGTGAGAAATCAATGTTTATGTCCTAGGGAACCATATGTGTCATAGAATTAATTGTTTGCTAACTTATTTGAAAATATAAAAAAAATTAAATATTTCAAAACAAAAAATAAAAAACAAAAAAAGAGAGGATTTATGTGGTTGACAATCATGGTTATGAAATGGGCACATCATTTGGACAAATTGGATCAGTCCATTATGGTATGCACTCTCAACCTAACCCACTTTATCCATCCACCACTACTTACCAGTCCAATGGCTCCAAAGGACTCAAGCCCATTTGATTCAGGGTCACCAATTGAAGATCACATGTATGATTCAGGGTGGAGGACATTGTTTGACCCACTTTACATCTCATCACCTCCTTCCACCCAGAACAAACCCAAACTTTCAAGTGTTATCCACACCCACTCCTTACTTAAAAGTTGACCAAGGTGTCCCTCTGAAAATTTGAGTTTACTCTATCAAGATCCCCAAGGGGAAATTCAAGGACCCTTTTTAGGTGCCGAAATCATATCATGGTTTGATCAAAAAAATTGGCATTGATCTGTCGGTGTGCTTAACAGATGCTCCTGAAGGCACATCCTTCCAAACCACTTGGAGAAGTATGCCACATTTAACACTTAGAGATCACCTATTCTGGCCCAAGCCCAAGTCCACCTATCCACAACTTTCAACATTGGGTCCAATGCCACATTGACATTCATGACAAAAGCCATCATGAGGGACAACATGTATATCCACAATCCACTCATACATCTCCCTCGCGATCAGGCCTATTTGATGATCATTTGGGCAATTTATGCAAAAATTTCAATGATAACCAAAATTCTTTGAGCAAACATTCACCCACAACAACAAGAATTAGAGCAATCCTTTATCAAAACTGACATTTGATTACTCAACTAAAGGAAATCAGAAGGAGGCAAGATAGTCAGTCACCATGCCAACCCATTAACAATCATGCACATCCTTATCTTGATTGTGACCAACAATGTGGCTCTCAAATTCCATTTGAAACTTCTCAGTCCAATATGATTGGGGACATACCCATTTTAAAGATGAGAGATAATATTAATGAGTCAAATCAAGAGGATATTGGTGCCACTAAGAATCAATCCATTGTCTTGGCCCAACTTGAAACTGACCATCAAGAAGACTCCATCCATGATGTCATATTTGAGGACAGCTCTAGTGAATTAGTTGAATTCAAGTTGCGGGAGAAAGAAAGAGTGTCATCTAGATGTTGGGTCCGAGTTTGATGTGACATCGTTTCAAGTGGTATCAAAGAAGAGGTGAGTGTGGAGAAAGAGCTGGGTGTAGTTATCAATCATTCTTATTGGGTAAGAGATGAATTAGAAATTCTGCCTGAAGTCCACATTGACTGGGTCCTCTTGTGATTTCGAGAAACATATGGAACCCTACCACTCCCTGACCCTGGAAAATCCATATATTCATGGACAGGCTACCACTAGCTGATTGGTCAACTACACTTGAACCTTTTAAGCATCCTTGTGCTGAAAGTCATATCCATTTCATTCTAGATCATGCTACTATTTTTGACACAAGTCAGCCTGTGGAGTTCAAGCAATCCTCTGAGCATTCAACTCAATCTGACCTCAACATCATGAATGAGGATCTAAAACTGGAAGTTGTGGGTAAAATGGTGAAAATAATAAAGTTCGCATTGATGTGTTCACACATACAAAGATCTTAAGTGTAAAATGAAATTTCTTAATTGAAGATATGATCTTGAGTGCCTCAATTTCTCTATCACTTACTGATCTGCAAGGTACGTTTGACCACTTGACCCACCATGGTTGGTGATGCCTTACAAAGAAAAAATTTGGTGTCATTGATTGGGGGGTGTTACGTGAGCCTGTTAGCTCCATGTGCCTCGCTGAAGACATTAAACTTAGCGCTTATTGGGAGGCAACCCATATTTTTAGGAGATTTAATTTATTTCTTCTTTTCTATTGTGTTCTAGGTTTTTAAAGGCCCATTACATTTGATGAAGCTAGTGTGCAACTACCCTCATGTCATCATCAGGTTGCATCTCTCCTTTCTTATTTACATTGGCTTTATTCTATGTTCATTACTTTTATGCCATTGAGGACAATGTCATTCAAGTTGGGGGAGGGAAATCTTTCAATTTTTAAAATCCTGCTAAACATCCCAAACATTATACTTCATGTATCATTTTTCATGAAAAGAACATCTCATTCTAGAATGATTTTACTCTAAGTATATACTTGTGCTAGTGGTACGTTAATGATGAATTTTTTTGTAGTTATGTTCTTAACATTTCCTCAAACTACATTTGAAATTTTTTACACACATGAATTACATGATGAATAGTGTCATTCATGAGGGTGATGAGAGTTTTACCTAATACTCATGTTGAGGATTGACATTCTACACTCTTATTGAAACTAATCGTGGGGAAAAAGCTACCTGCCTGCAAGTTATGAAAAAAAAAATGAATGACAAAATGAAGAAGGAAATACCTAGCTTAGTAACCGGGCTTCGGCACCTCAAGAAGTGTAGAAGTTCGCGTCAAATGGTGAAAGGATATCCAAGTTGAAAAAAAAAATGAATGAAATGAGGAGCACAAAAGGCAGAGTGAAAGCTACCTGTAATTTGAGGATTGGATTTAAGGAGTGTAGAGTTGATATCATCTTCAGTAATAGGTAAAAAGCCCATGCACTATCTGAGTAATGTTTATTGATCACAAGTACATTCACGAAGGAAATGATAATTTCAAGTGTATTTTGAGGAACTGTCTAATAACATGAACTGACATTTTTATCTTTGACACTTGCTACTAGAACTGGAAATACTTAGTGTTGATCATCTCATCTCTGCTTTCTTGACATACAAATTGATGTTTTGAATTCTTCATAGTCCCATTATTTACTTGTATGCATTGCTAAGGACTAGCAATGAATAAGTTGGGGGATGTGATAACTACACAATAATGTACGAGAATTGTAATATTTTATTGTCAAATAGGCCTCAGCTTTACAATAACCCATTACCATTTTATTGCAAAATTGATAATTGATTAAATCAATTGTATGTTGTATTTGCAGGTTAATGAGTCATTTTATGAAGTGCTTAACGGGCCAATGGACCAAGCAATCTAGCAGGGGCAAATCTGGCATATACAAAAAGTTGCAAAACCCTAGCCGCCTTCCTTTTCTTTTCTCTCTATTCTTCTATTTTCCCAAGATTTTCTCTCTATTTTGAAAACCTCTCTTTTTAAGAGAAGATCTCTCTCTATTTAAAAAGCTCCCCCCTCTCTCTCTCAGGCTATTCTCTTCTACTTTTTTCTCTCTCCCGCTCTCCTGCGCACATCCCTTCCTCCTTATCTTCTTCTCTTTCTTCTTCCCTCTTCCTCTCTCCCGACTTCTCTTTTAGGAACACAGAAGCAGCAACAGCAAAGGAGCCACCCGTGCGCGCCTAAAGGGCCCCGTCGCGCCCTGCCCACACCAGCCTGCCCCCGCGCCCCTGCACCGCCCGCGCGCAGGCCCGCGCGTGCCTGCCCCGCCCTGCGTGCCGCCCCGCCTAAGCGCCCTCGCGCTCCAGCGCGCCTGCCCTAGCGCCCGCGCGCCTGGCTTCTACGTGCATGCTTTTGCATGCACGTAGAAGCGCCTCTTGTTCCTCTCTCTCTCTCCCTATCACCCGCCCTCTCTCCCCTCTCTCGCCGTCTCTCTCTTCTCTATCGCTCTCTCTCTTCTCGTCTCTCTTTTCTCTCTCTTATCTCTTCTCTTCTCTCTCTCCTCTATCCC
The DNA here is from genome assembly GCA_014218235.1 of Colocasia esculenta. Lineage (NCBI taxonomy): Eukaryota > Viridiplantae > Streptophyta > Magnoliopsida > Alismatales > Araceae > Colocasia > Colocasia esculenta. The sequence continues at coordinate 1,205 of JACBKR010004262.1, read as the reverse complement.
TCTCTCGTTTCTCTCTCTCCTCTCCCGCTCCTCTCTCTTCTCGTCTCTCTTTTTTCTCTTATCTCTTCTCTTCTCTCTCTCTCTATCCCTCTCTCGTTTCTCTCTCTCTCCTTCCTCTCTCTCTCGTTTCTCCTTCTCTCCCTGTGCTCTCTCTCCTCTCTCTCTTTTCTTTCTCTCTCTTCTCTCTCCTCTCATCTCTCTTGTTCTCTCTCTAGTTCTCTCTATTTTTTTTCTCTTTATTTCAGTGTACTTGTTAATGGTTTTTGAGTAGAATAAAATCTTTGTGTTAAATATTTTCTATTGTTTAATAGATTATAGTTTTAAATAGTGTCTTGTGTTCTCTCATCCCTCTTTATCTCTCTCTTTACTTATTTAGCGTAGTTTAAATTTATTTCGTGCAACTTAGTCTTAATACTATCATTTATTTTCTTAAACACAAACTCAAGGTTTTCAACACTAAAATCCTTTTCCCCGTGGATTCGACTCGGCTCTCACCACTTAACTATTGTTAAAATCGTTAGTGTAAGTCGATAATTTTGAGTTGTTAGTCACGTGTTTAACGACGCATTCGTGGGCTATCACGGCCCGACCCAGAAAAGGCATTTTGCCCTTTTGGGTTTTGGTCCTTCCCTCCAAAGTATATAGTGCTCTTCTAAAACAATATAAAATTCACACGATGATCCAAAAATCATGAAACCACTTTTAAATGAAAGTAGACTCATAGATCTATCACAGACCTGAGTAATTAAGAACAACAAGGTTTGTGCATGCTTTAACAAGGTTACATTCAGTGACCTAAACATGTGCAGTCATGGAAGAATGATTTAATTAGCAACGAATATTTGATGAAAATTATGGAAAATAGGGGCGTTTGAAAGTTAACAGGATGTAGTATTTATGAGAATTTTTGCACGGCATGGAATTTAGTATATACGTGGATTGAAAGCAATCATGAAGGTTCGGGTGCATGGTATGGACAGAACTTAGAACATTTAATACTCCTTCATCGAGCAATGAAAATTAGAGCAATCATGGGGCTATGCAAGAGGGGATCATGGTCTACCTAGGTAAAATTAATTAGTTCGTGCTTGAGAGATGGCCTACTACCTTTTACACTAATAAGAAAATCCTAGGGTTTTGATGAAGAACGAGATGAAATCCCTTCTTTCCAAGCTCCTCCCTTCTTGCTCCTTCGTTCTTCAGCT